>SCLH01000095.1:91434-102528 GCA_004367855.1 Oikopleura vanhoeffeni | reverse complement strand
ATTACCATTACACACGAATCGTACAATATTGTACAAAAGTGCATTTTTTTGACCGACGAATTCGATGTAGAATTTTAACCGCTTAATATTTTTTTATGAGATTCACTATGATTTTACGAAATTAAACCATTTTGCCATTTATGACTCATTTCTTACATTTGATTCAAATTTTCTTTTTTAGAGGAAGCAGTCAATTTGTCTTTTAATTTTTGATATTTGTCGATCATTAGTTTTGTGTCTTGATTATTTCTGACCAGGGCAGTTAAATCAGATTCTTGAAGTCGTATTTCTTCTTTTAATTGAATATTTAAAAGTCGGGTTTCTGTCAATTCTTCAGCTTGTTTATTCTCAAATTCATCCACAAGCTTTTTATAGAGTTAGAATTATGGTTTTACATTAACAAATTCTGAGATATTAGTTCTCAAAAAACAATGAAATTTTTTTTCGAATTTTAGTTCTCAAAAAATGATAAGATGATTTTATTTCCCTATTCTTATTTACAGAGTAAACCAATATGATTTGATTTTCATCCACTGGGTCAACTTCTACTTTTGCCAACCGTGTTAAATCAGCAAGGGAATCTGGAATTTTGACATTTACTTCGCATTTTTGCAACACGCTTTTTTTCGCTTCTAATGTGATTTTCAATTGCTTGTCCTTATTAATAAATATTAATTCTTAATTTTTACTGTCGTCATTTTTTTTTAAATTATAAAACTCTTTAAAATAATGTGAAAAGATAACACGGTTATTTTTCAAAATCAGGTCACAAAAAATTGTTCATAATATCTTTAGCATTGATTTTTTTAATTTCAAATTTTATAAAAAACGCAGAAAATTCTTTGAAGCTTGAAACTTAAAATTCTGTTTAAAGTGCCAGTCAAAAAATTTTCCAAAATACTTCTATTTGTTAAATTGATAGAAAACAAATATGATTTTCTTGTTGTTTATCAGTTTTATACAACAAAATTGACCATGCTAAAGATACTGCCGCCGGCCAAAAATTATGTATGAAAACTTTCTTTATTAATTTATAACCTATCTGTATTTTAAAATGCAGAGAAAAAATATTTGATAAAAATTGACTGATCATGAAATTACTAACTAAAAATTACCATTTCTTTTAAAGCAGAAATTTTGATACGTTTTTCTTTTTTAGCAAGAATCATTTTGGAAGCAAATGTGTTGAATTTATTTATTTCTTCTAAACTTAAGTTATGGGGAATAGGAACACCGATTTCCAAACAATATTCCTCAGCCTCTTGGTTCATCATGAATCTAAAAATATTATATTTCAGGTTAGTTCAAATTGCATGCAGGTTTTATTTCAACTGATCTCAAAAAAATTAATTCAAACTTTAATTTCGAAATTAACGTTTGTGAAATGATTTTTATGATCAAAAATTCATTTTTATCCAGCTTGCTAGGAACAGAGGCTAAGAAAAAACCATGAAATAAGGCAATTCTGAATGATTTTTTGCGAGGCCTATTTTTTGACGCAATTTTTTTGGGGTAAAATTTTGTAATATGACCCCACAAGGCTTAATTTAAAAAATGACCCGTATGGGGTCATATAAAATTTGACAGGACAATTTTATGACAATTCCAAAAATATTTTACTGTGTCCTCTTAGACGAATACCACAGTAATATGTTTTTGTATGTTATATGACCCCAATATCAACGAACAAGTACAAAAAATCAAGCCAGAGAATTACGAAAAAACGTTTATAATAATGTTCTTTCTTTAAATTTTGATTGTAAATTTATATTTTTTATTAATTATTTCATCGAACTGAGAAAAGGTTAGTTGCACATTTTGATTCAAAATAAATAATTTTCAGCATAATTTATGTTGAATTGCACCCCGACTAAGAATAATATATAAACTACGAGAGAAAGAGAATTGTGTAACACAAGGAGAGACGGCGAACAAAATTTAATCTAGGCAAAGGGTTTAAATCGACTATGAAATCAACAATAAAATCTTAAAAATAAATTGTATTTGTAATGTTTAGCCGAATTAGTATTCAAAACTTTCAACATAATCAGAACAAAAATTTACTGTGGCTTAAATTATATAATTTATATCGATTAGGGAGCCCTGGTCATTTTTTGCCACTTTTTTAGCCAAAATTTTTATATAATTCGGCTTTTGAGAACGACTTATTCGATTAAGTTCTTAGATAGCTCAACCTGAGCATAATGATCTAGTGTATAATAAAATCGTACCATTTTTTTTAAGATTACTGAAATTGTTTGATTATCTTTTTTTTTTGTTCAAAAATTGAAAACAATGGTCTGATTCGGACCATTTTTTTAATTTATCTTTCTCTTAATATTTGTACTCAGTTTGAGCTTTCTCAGAACTTAATCGGTTGAGTCGTTTTCAAAGGCCGAATTATATAAAAATTTTGACTAAAAAAGTGGCAAAAAATGACCAGGGGCCCCGTAATTGATGGGTGGACAGTAAAACGTCGATTTTTTCCAAAATTATCATTATGTAAAGTGTCAGCAATTCCGACATTCTACACCCAAAATAGTGCAATCAGCGGTGTAAGTTAAAATTTTCAGCAGTTTTTTTGGTACATGCAGGCTATCACCTTTAAATTAGGGTGGAAACTACGAATTTTGAGTATCGACCGTGCGATTAATCATTTTTTGTTACTGAATTTTATTATTTCATTTTTAATTAGTCGTCATTTTAGAAACTTCGAAATTACAGTCCACATTTCACTTTTCGCCGTTTATTGCAAAAGTCTACATTTAACACCAATTTTGTTAACTTTTTGGGAAAAGTCGACATTGTACGTTTAACCACTAATTGATATAACATAAATTTAGTTTGTCATTTACCAATCTGAAATTAAAAAAAGATAGGGCCCTTTTTGCGCATTGTTTTTTTTAAATTGGCGTTATAAAGTACAATGTAAAAAAATACTTCTTTAATAAAAACCACAGGTTTAAGATTATGTGCCGTTCAAACACGTGATTATAAACATTTAAAAAGTGCTCAAAACCAAAATTTAATTTTTAGAGTTATTTCAAAATCGCCATAATAACCCTTTACAATAATTAAAAATGCAATTGGGTGGCTTAGAAATAAATGAGACAGAACGCAGGATTTAATATATTTTTGTCAAGTTTTTTTAAGTTGTGGATCTGATAAGGCCTTTATTTTTCTTGGATTTTATTCCAAACTTTAATTACGACAAAGTACAAATTACATGTGATTTTGGTACGAAAATGAGTAAAAATTACGATTTATAAGATAAATGATACTAATTGTTAACAATGAAGAATGTGCGGCTTCAAATAATTATGTTACTTTTAATTGGGCGGCGGTCGCTTTTGCATTTCTCTTATAAAATTTCTTAAAAACTTCTGGTCGTTTTCTTGCGTTTTTATGCAATTTTAAAATTGTCCATGCCAAAAATNGTTTTTTTATAAAGGTTCTCCTACGATAATAATAATAACTAACTATTTTTAGTGACACTTTGGAATACAGCCTCAAAGTTTTTTTCAAAGATTCGGTGGCTGGGTTTCTTGCAATTAAATCAAAAAACAAAAGTTTAGCACAAATAAAGTAACGGTCGAACTGATCTGAAGTATAGAAAATACCTAATTGAGATTCAAAAGAAACTCCGCGACTAAGTGTGGGGTGAAATTTTTTTGGGAAGGGGGGGGGTTTCTTGCGGTAGCATCGTTTCAGTAAAGATTTTTCAGATTCTAAATTGTATTCTTAAAACATGGTCAGACTGATTTCCGAAAAAGTCGTTTGTTATCAAAATAAAAAGACAATTCTGAACACAAATTAAACTACAAGTTAAGTAAAAAAAACATTGTAGCTTGAGATTTTTTAGGCGGCGGTACTTCACGCTTACCAAAATTTTTAAACATTTTTTTTTATAAAATGGATTTCCTTTAAAGGAAAGCTATTTTGGTTAAATTCGAATTTTTCTTGCAAAAAGCTAAATTTCAGGTGAAGGTTTAACCGTGGCCCAAGTGTACACTGTACACAAATTATAACCGAATAGGAAAATAGTTAACCCTAAAGGTAAGCTTAACCGGGTTGAAAGAAAAAAATTGTAAGAAAAAATACCACCGTTTTTTATGCAATTTTAAAATAACAAAATAAAATTGATGCGAACAATACCTTCCACCATTTTTTTGCAATTTCGCCAATTTGTGGCTTTAGCTCAAGTCTTTTAGATCATACGGTGTTTTTGGCACCAGTCGCGGAGTTTAAACTCAAATATGAGAATGATATCGAATACCAACTCGTTTTCAAGTACACATAAAAAGCAGCTTTTAACTGGCGTAAGGCTAAATTGAACCTATGTTTGCAACCCAACTTCGAAGATTATTGATTTTTTTATAACAAATTCGTTTTTTGGGAAGCTTCGATTTTTTAAGGAATTGTGATAAGCCTTGAACTTTTCAGCTATCATTCGAGTTTTATATAATGTATATTGAAAAATATTAATAAATTGATCATCTCGAAGGTTTTTACTGTTTTTTGGTTCACAGTAAAATGTCAAGATAAAACTTCGAATTTATGTCAAAAACATTGGAAAATACAGGTTGGTAGTAAAAGGTCAAAAAATCAGTACAAATTTTCTCTTACGGGGATGTCCGTTAAAAGTCGGTTGGCAAAAATCTTGGGCCCGACCCTGTCTGTCCGGGTTGTCCGTTTGAAGTCATATCACTGTTTTATTGATTTTTGGAAAAATTTCTGAAGTATAAATTAATTTCATATTGAAATTTTTATGTCTGCCTTTTTTATGAAAAAATAAGTGATTTTTTTCTAAATTTATGATCTTTTGGCGTTTTACTACAGACCCCAAAGTAATCTGACATAAAAAAAAATGAATCAAAAAATTTTAACCCAAAATTAAAAATATAAAAGGTTTGACATTTGACTGCAATACAGTTGGCGTAAACAAATCGTATTTATTTTGTTTCGTCTTTTATTCTGTCCACAACAACTTTTGGTTCGTCAACATTTGGTGCTTCTACGTTATTTTCTATGTCTTTTTCCACCATTTTATCATCGATATTTTCGATTTTTTTTTCTACCTTTTCCAGTTTTTCGTCACTTTTTTCCGGGCTCTGAATTTTTTCTTCACTGTTTTCCGGGATCTGAATCTGATTCTCATCATTTTGTTCCGGTTCTAAAACCTTGTTATTGTCAGCAGCAACCGGTGCTTGAGCCTGTACAACCGGTTCTTCGACTACTTTTTCGATATTATCTTCGACTGGTTTTTTATCGGCGACTATTATCTCAACTTTTGGCTCTTTGGTTGGGGCCATTTCTAGTAACTCGTCGGCAAAGATGTCGGAGTCAAAAATACCTTCTAGAATGACACTTCGTTCTTCCACTGATAAATCGGAAACCCATTTGGAATCTCGTTTGATACCCTGAATTTTTATTTTTAACAATTTTCGAAAAAACAAATTTCAACAAATGTTTTGGAAAATCGTTTATAGGCTATAAATTATAGCCTATAAATAAACAGCGTACGGAGCTAAAATTTGCAAGTTTTTAAGACGCGGTTTATCTAAAAATGAGAAAAGAAATTTAAAACTAAATTTCTGGATTTAGATTTAAACATTTCCGATAATTTTAATGTCATGCATCGTTTTCGACGGGTCATAAATCTGGAAAATTTTTCGAAAATTTTGGCCTGAGCTTTTTTAGTTTCCAGTTGAAAGCAAAAAACCGTTTTGTGATATATCATACGGTTCGTCTGTGGTGACTCAGTCAAATCTGTCGCACCAAAAAAACTACCTAATAAAATGGTCTTATTATGGTGCTTCATCGTTTAAATGCGAATTAGAGCAAAAAATATTCAAAGCTGATAACTGACTGATTTTATTGGACTTCCGAAAATACAATATATTTTTAACGTATTTTCAAATCTAAATCATGCGCGCCCCTGTGAAAACTGAAAAAAATGTCCCCAACTTATTTTTGCAAATTGTTCGATAATAATTTTTAGAAAAATTTCGTAGTCTACTGATTTGAGATTTTACTCCCAGGTATGGGCCCTCTTCGAAAAAATCCGATTTTAACTTACATCTTTGTTGTGGTTGTTCGAGACATAATAATTATTTATTTATTTCAATTTAAAAATTGTATTTTTTTGACATGTTTCGCTTTTTACGTCAGAGTAGGGATAGTACACGTGTTTTCGATAATTTTATAACAAAAAGTTGAAGCTAAAACCAGAAATAAGTATTAAATTTCAAAACTGATATTGTTATCATTGGAATAGGTAAAAATAAGGTCACAGACAAAAATCAGCTAATTCTGACATAATTAAATCTGTAGGCTAAGCGCAGGGTTGTAAAAAGGAAGGCTTTTGCGTGGGTTTTCCATCCCCTTTTCGCGTAGGTTTAGGCAAAAAATGGCGATGGGGATAGAAAATCCGGTCGAGGATGATCCATTTTACAACCTGGGCTGAGCGTCTGAATTTCGCAAAATTGAAACAAATTTAGTTGAATTAGACAGTTTATTATCTGTAAAACCAGGATTAGGGATTTTTCCCAATTAAGTCACATCCAAAAAATAAGCTGATTCGAACATAATTAAGTCGGTAAGCCCGCAATTTCGACATGTAACGCGCTACTTCAGAGTGAGAAAAAATCGATATTTTTTACCAGAAAACGTTTTTTGGTTCGAAAATAATATGACTAATAGGAGTCCCCTTTAAAAAACCACCTTAGTTTGGCTTAATTAACTTACATCGATGCCCATTCTATTTAAAGCAACTTTGAGATCGTTTAATTCCTCCATAGATTGATGATATTTTATTTTTTCTTCGCCAAGTTCAGTGAGAAGTGCAGATTTTTCACCCGCCTGTTTTTGAAGATTACTAGCAGAGTTTTTACTTGTGTTGTTTATCCGTTTGATCAATTCATTGTTTTTCTCTTTTTCTGCTTCTATCTGCGCATTTAAATCTGTTTGCTGTCTCTGGCATTCGTGCGCCGAATCTTCAAAACTTTTCGACGATACAAGTAGAGCATTTCGCTCATCGTCCACCATCTTGAAATATATTTTTTTAATTTCACGTGTGTTTGTCCTAAGACTGAAAATATGCTCCATGTTTAACCCTTGTACTCAGAACCAAAAAAAGTGATAAATTAAAAATTTCAAAAAATCATATGTTTATCTCAGGACACGTTCATGCTAACAATTGTGTGTCAGACCAAGTATGAAAATATAATTTTTCACATTCCAAGGTCAATTTTTTTCATCAGAGAGCATTCAAAAAATATTTTTTTGGCGGAAAACCATAATTTGAAAAAAAACTGGGATGATATTAGTTTCACATATCAAAATAAAAAATACCGCCTTAGAATTTGGTACAAAATGAGTCCCACTGCAACAATCTGCGGCAACTATTCAACCGATGGGAGCTGAGTGAACAGCGCCGAGTGAGATAAATAGCGTCATAAAATTATTAAAAATTTCATTCTGGTGAAAGCTTTTAAAATTACATTTTTCGCAATTTTCAAGTCAAAAACTTCATGTCAATTTTCAAGATTGAAAAGAGTGCCTCGACAAAGTTGTTATATTTCAAAAAGGCAAAGAGAAGATTTTAGCACCAAAAGATAGAAGCATAGTGAAAAACCCAATAAATTCAAATTACACGTTAATTGGATAATACGAAAATACGATTTTTCTAGAGTCAAGGTGGTAATATATTACCAAACTGAGTATGTGGGTTAATTATGAAAAAAGTAATCAGTGATAGCTATCTGAAATGAGCTTGAAATTTTCCCGTTTTAATAACTTTTTAAGATTTTTTTTAGATTTATTAAGCTGCTTGTTCTGAGTTGTTTTATTTAATTCAAAAGTTTAGTTTCAAAGGATAAACATTTGAAAAATTACCAGGAGGATAATTTTTTTTAACTTTTGCAAAATAAAAACTCAAACCAGGTGGCCTAATAAATTAAAAAACAAATTAGGTGAAAAGCGGGAAATTTCGAAGCCCATTTTTGACATCTATCACCGGTAGATTAAAAAGAAGCACCTTGATTCAAATAAAAAATCAGTGACAAACTATCAGTGATAGTATGTCACTGATTTGTTTTATTTGAATCTAGCTGCTTCTTTTTAATATGCGTCCCGGGGAATTAATAAAAATTGGCCTCAGATTATTACCGCTACGAAAAAACTAAGCTTATTATTCTAAAACTTTAAGGGGGTTGGACATGTCAATTGTTGTAATTGCTGGGTATTTCTAACTACTTTTTAACGGTCTATAACTTTTGTTGGAAATGTTCAAACGAAAAAAAATATTGTTCCGTAAACGCTGTTTATAATTATTCTTGAATGAGTATATAACTTGTAAATCATTTTTCGAAAACGATTATGAAAACGCACAATTTCTGTCAAGCAGCAAATACCTCGAGCTGATATTATCCAAAATGATTGTAACTTTCAAAATAACACGGAAACAAAATTTCCGACAATCTAAAGGACAAAAAATAATCAGTTTACGTTCAGGTCATTCATAAAAACTGAATTTCGTAAAGCTTCAAAAAAACTGTCTTATTTAATATGGGAAATGTTTTTGATTAAAACGAAAAGATTAAGCGCATAAAATGCTTACAAATGTTGGTATGGAAATTGTGTCACTTCGCGTTCATCTCTTTTCATCACAGATACCGCGCGCGCTGATTCGTTATAAAACTAGCGTGTTAATTGCATAACAAATTTAACGAAGCCTTGTTTCGATCGATAAAGAAGATATCAATTTGAAAACATATTTTTCTTGGTTAGTTTTTCAAGGAGAATTCATGTTTTTCATATTTTTATTAATATTTTTGTAATACGCGATTTTTGGATGAAACTCCAGAAACAGACTTTCACGTCGAAATTTCAATTTTTTATCAGTTGCAATCGATTTCTCAGTCGCGATTTACCCAGAATTGAAATTTTGTTTGTTAAATTTATCAAACAAAGACACTTTATTTGTGCATGCAAATTGACATGTCCAACCCTCTTGAGTGAGAATAAGTGTTTGAAAAACTCTTTTTTGACCACTAAATGGAGTTTTTAATAACCTTCGGAACGTTTTTTTCCATAAACCATTTTAGTTATGTCTGTAGGGTTCTGGCTGTGCATCCTTTATATATAATATAAGCTATATTAGATAGCTCACCTTTAGATCTTTTTCCATCTTGGTTAATTTATCTAAACATTCATCTTTAGCTGCAGTTACAGTAGTGAATTTTTCGCCCATGTTTCTCAGTTCGATTTCTCTTTGGTCACGTTGTTCAGTTTCTACATCAAGGGTCAATTTCGACTGATATTGCTCTTTCTTAACCTAAAAATAAAGATGAGGCAAATAATTTATTCTCGTTTTTTTAATTCAAAATTGTCTGACGAGAATTAAAAAAATTGAAGTGGTCAAAAGTTAGACCACTTTTTTCTGGGCTTCTCTTTTCAAAAAACCAACTTGATTGGCTGTTTAGTTTACGAGAAACATATCAATTACGGGCCCCTGGTCATTTATTGCCACTTTTTAGCCAACATTTTTATATAATTCGGCTCTAGAAAACGACGCATCCGATTAAGTTCTTAGATAGCTCAAACTGAGCACAAATATTTAGAGAAAAATAAATTTAAAAAAATGTTCCGAGTCAGACCATTGTTTCCAATTTGTTAATTACAAAAACTGATAATTAAACAATTTCAGTAATCTCAAAAAATAATAAAAAATAGTCCGATTTTTAATATTCACTAGATATTTGTGCTCAGTTTGAGCTATCTAATCTGTCTCAGAAAAAATATATTTTTTCCCGTTCTTAAAATTTTTGTCAATTTTTTTTTGGTGAACAATTGCCTGACAATTTTAAGTTTTAACTTAAGGGGTGGAGGGGGGGACCTTTTTCGCATATTTTCACTTTGAGGCAATATTGTGAGAATACGGGACATAGTAAAGGTAAAATAAAAAAAATATTAATGCTAAAACAATTTATAGTCGACTCATGGGATTTAGGAATTTTTTTGACATCACCAGTTAGAGCTAGATAGCAAATTTTCAAAAAACGCAATATTCTATCTCCTCTCTGGTTTTTCATTGGCTAGTACCAATAATTCACTATTCTTAATCATTTTGAATTTAGAAAAAACGCTTCAGACAGAATTTTGTAATAAGCTCCATGTCTCGCACACTGACCATGAACATGCACACTAGACAAAANGTTTTCCAACTAGACCGAAAATAATTTTTCAAAATTCGAAACTTTCCAAATTTTGAGAAAATTTCTAGAGGAGATACGAATTTTTCGTAAAAGCCATTAATTTTCTTATAGTCACTTTATTCAGAAAAAAATAAAATTTTGCAAATTAATGTTCCAAACGGCTATAAAAGGTCGCCCCCTCCACCCCCTTAAGGAGACTTGGAAAACTTTCTATATTTTGAAGAGTATAATTTTTCTTGATGAATACAAATTTTAGCCATTTTATTTTCATATTGTTACGAATAACACGTTTGAGAGTATAGTCTATACCGTATAGAGACAAACTTTCCGCAGTTCGAGTTCCTCAAAAATAAACTCTGCAAAAATTTTGTTCTGAAAAGTTAAATCTTCTAGATTTATGCACATTTATCATCGAATTGTGTAGAAGTCGATATTTCACTATTTTTCATTATTGAAAATTATAAAATACAACAAAAAAATCCGAACCAAAAAACGATCGATCTAGAGATCTGTAAAGACGGGAGAAAAAAATATTAGAAAAATATAGAAAAGCCCCCAATAAAAATTTTAATAATTTTTATTTTATTCATAACGTTTCGATTTTCGCATTATCAATCTGTTGAAAAAACAAATTTTACAATTTATCAACTTGAACTGTTCTAGAATTGAATTATTTGAAGTACAGCGGGGTGCGGCGTATAGTTAGAAAGTTCGTCGCCCAAAACCCCGGACTATACGCGTAATCCGGACTATACGCGTACTTTCTAACTATACGCGTACTTCTGGGAAAATGTGCTCTGATTGGTCAATTTGTACAATATCTAGAGTTAAAAATTGCGTTAAAATATGGTCAAAGAAAGAATTTTTGGTGATTTAA
>SCLH01000095.1:36612-91386 GCA_004367855.1 Oikopleura vanhoeffeni | reverse complement strand
ATGATATGTATTGACTTGAAAACATGTTTTTAAACTTGTTGAAATACCGACACTTCATTGGTCAATCTTAACATGTTTTTAAAAAAATGTATTTTTCATTGTCGCCCCGACAGGAGAATCTTGGTCTGAAAATCTGGTGAAAAACGCCTATCTTTTGCCTAGGAACGTTTGAAAAAAAGCCCTATCTTTTTCCTATAACTATACGCCGCACGCCAGGAACGAATAAATCTATTTTTCAAAAGCGTAGGTTTTTGCGAAGGCTTACGTAGGTTTTATCTCGGGTTCCAACTATACGCGTATAACTATACGCCGCACCCCGCTGTAATAAAATGTAAAACTTGTCTTTCTTAAAAGCTTGATAATGTGAAGAGCGAAACGTTGCAAATAAAACAAAAATTATCAAAAAATTTAGACGGTTATAGACTATAGGCTATAAAATTAAGACGGTTATAGACTAAGTCTATAGCTGTCTAAATTTTTTGATAATTTTTGTTTTATTTGCCACGTTTCGCTCTTCGCATTAACAAGCTTTTGAGGAAGACAAGTTTTACATTTCATTACTTCAAATAATCCAATTCTAGAACAGTTCAAGTTGATAAACTGTAACTTATAGTAAATCATATAAAGTTTACCTTTTCAAGAGATATTTCAAGTTTTTCTCGTTTCGCAATTTCATTTTTCTTTTCTTTATTAAGATGTTGCAGATCTCTTTCAAATTTCTTTGATTTTGCCTCTGCTTCAGTTAATTTCAGACTTTGGAGATCAAACATATATAAACCATATCCAAATAAAACGATTGTAATAAGAATAAAAACGGTTGTTGAAAATCCACGACTTCGGCGAAACATGCCTTCTGCTTGATTTGATAAATTTCCAATTTTGAATTTTTAAAAAATTGCAAGTGTTAGAAACAATCTAAAATCATTAAGTTACGATGAAGGTGTTTTGTTACATATTTTGCTGAGTTCATATTGTGCTTCACACGGTCGTAAAACATAGATTTTAATCACCTGCTAGGATATGTTTTTGATTGGATACCGAACCGTAAGGTGAATTTTTTTAAGTGCGCTACCCCTAGAGCAAACGACAAGATATATCGGGAAACTTTTTTTGTATCCGATAGGCTATCGGCGATAGCCAAGAAAATTTTAACCGTCGTTTTTTTTCAATTTCGACTGGCTGACCGACAATTAATAAAACAAAATAGAAACCATCGCATAATTTAGATTTAAGTGCATTTTACACCACAAAGGTGTCAAAAAATGAGAATTTTTCAGGTCTCCATCGCCAAACCCTAAGTTTGGTCTCCAAGGTGGAAAATTTTCTCCTGCAAAATGATAAGATTACGATTAAAAAAAACATACAGGGTGTAAGGTTTTTCCCTTCTTTTTCNAATTCCGCCGTTTTGATTGGTTGAATCTGAGAAAGACGTAGGTTTTTGCCAAAATGAATCGTTCTCATTAGCGTTCTCATCGCTCTCCAATTTGGAAAAAAGAAGGGAAAAATCTTACACCCTGTATATTTATATTGCATTTATTTTTGACTATTAAAAACTATATATTGACAAGCTTTTGACAATAGAATAATTTTCAAATCAGAATAAAGAAAATTAATGATCACTGAAATCAATCACCTAGGTAAATCATTAGGTAATTTTTCAATAGTAAGCTTCAAAATTGGGCTACTCAAAACCCTGCTATTCTAGTTGATCATAAAGATGTTTTACATACGGAAGATAAAACTATTAATGATCTGTACAAGAAGAATAATAGGCTTTTAATTGCCCAATTACGAGGCTCATTAGATTTATCTTAAGCGAAATTATGCAAGAATTTTTATTCAATTTTCTCTCTTCTGATTCGAAAATTATTCTAATAACTCGTTTACGCTTAAATTTAAGCTTATAAATTTTTAGGTTTAGATAATTACAACAAAAATGAAATATAATCAGGGTCCGAAGAAAAAACGATATGAATATGCAATGACACGCCAAGGACAACTCAGTGCTTGAAACTGTTAAAAAAATTGAGCCATCTAGTGGTCAGAAAATTAGGTAGGTGCCAAAATTTTCGTTGTATCTTTTCAGTATATTTTTCATTTAAACATCGAAAAGATTGTTATTAAAATTCTTAGGACTGCTCGCAGTAAAAAATGCTGCATTATTAAAAAATTATAGAAATCTTGGTTGGTAGCAAAATGGCGAAAATTAATATGGAGTATTCTACAATGTGCTATTTTGAGTAATTTTTAAAAACAAATACATTTTACACATGTAAAATGAAGAAAAGGCTAAATGTGGAAATATTCTATATTTCTTAACCCCACCTGCACGAGCGGTTCAGAACAACAGAGACCAAAAATATAATTGGGGCAAGTGCATTTGGCCGCGGAATAACGGAACAGACCCCAAGTTCCCCTATTTTCAAGAAATTTGGTGAGTTCTAGAGATTTCGCATCAGACCGGAAATGCATTATTTGGATGCAATTTTTTGTTTAATGCAGTTAAAACAGTACTGGAACAAGATAATGATCTACAAATATCATGTGACGACCAAAATTTTTTTTTCCATTTTCCCATATATTATTAACCTCCAAGAAATTTCGGAACAACTCACCCTTTATTTCTATTAGTAGATATTAATGGTGGACAATCTAACTATGTGTGTGTTCTGAAACACTCTCGTGCAGGTGGGGGTTAAGTCAAAAATGTTTTTTAAACAAAATTCTAGAACTCTCGTATAGGCTATACGGTATAGCCTTAGTACAATAAACTTCGGGGAAATTGTTGGTTCGCAACATGTTTGAGCGT
Organism: Oikopleura vanhoeffeni; assembly: GCA_004367855.1. NCBI lineage: Eukaryota > Metazoa > Chordata > Appendicularia > Copelata > Oikopleuridae > Oikopleura > Oikopleura vanhoeffeni. The sequence continues at coordinate 88,577 of SCLH01000095.1, read as the reverse complement.
GGGCGCAGCTATGTGTTTGGTTAGCCCGGCCAATGAGTGACGCGCATTGTAGGATGCCCCTGATGCTTATTGTAGGGTTGATATATCACATACTGTGGTAAACAAATGCAATAAATTTTTGTTATGCTGGATAGAAGCTTGTTAAAAAATATTAAACTTATGTCTCTAAAAGTCTGAGGTGTACCCACAATCGGAAATAAGACATTTTAAGACCATGTTACTAACTTTTTCTAGACCATTTACGTACGAACATTTATAATAGTAGCTAGTGTTAATCCTCGTTAATTTTTTTCCGTTTTACGCCAAAATTTTACTGATTTCTAATTTTACTTTTTCACCATTTTGCTAGCGACTCTACAGAAATCTCACAAAAAATGGGTTATTATTTAAGCATATTTTTCTTTATCGTCCTAAATAACCTGAGTTTTGCAATTAAAATAATATTAAATTTGAGATACAGTATGTGACATACTGTATGTCACATTTTTTCTTTCTTTTTTCCAATTTGCATAACTTGCTATCCGCCATTGCGAACGATCAGTTTTGGAAAATACCTACGTCTTTTCCAGATTAAACCAATCAGAACGGTGAAATTCAGATTTATGCAAATTGGAAAAATGAAATCAAAAACGTGACATACTGTATATTGAGGGCTAGTTCAAATTTGAATCTCATTTACATGTAGATACAACCTTAAAAAATAGAGAATCCTTCCTTTTAAATTTTGCCGCATAATTTTTTTTAGTTCAAAACTCTAATTTAAAAACTTCACTGGTCCGAAGTTCGGACTCCGAACCCTAAATATAATATATCTCAGAAAAACAAACAAAATTTTTAGTAAGATGGTATTTTATTAAATAAACTTTTAAATGCGTTTACAGAAATTTAGGTTTATGATATTAATAAATTCTTGAAGATAACAATAAACAAGATTCTCGGGTTTATACAAATAGTTTATAAAAGATATCAAAGTTTTTAAGAATAACAATTTTTCGATGAAAATCTAAGACGGTTTAAACTTTAAATACAGCATAATTATTGTAAGCGAAAATTTGACACAAAAATAACCTTATTTTCAAGGTCTCGAATTACATATTCGTTAACTCTGCATTATTTGATTACATAAACAGTGGTTTTAGACACGTGGCCTTAATGTGCATTCAGATAGAGACCCCATAGATATCAGATCGACTCAAATTTTCAGATATGGTTTACTCAGGCTAAGGTCATAAAACGTTTGAGGGTCAAAAATTGTGTCTTCAAAACTACAGTGGGTGATGATAAAAAAAATCGATATAAACTTTAAAGAAATCACATCAATTCGGAAGAATCACCGAAATATTCAGCATGGACAACTTTCTAATGGAAGCATAATTAATATAGAATTAATATAATATATAGAAGATAATCCTTTTGAATGATTTCGCACTCCGCGTCATAACTGTGATCTCAGAGAAGATAGTGACCAATCAAATCACATAATTCTTAAAATAAGTTGACAATCCTATTATTTGATTGGTCACTATCTTTTCTGACATCAAAGTTATGACGCGGATTGAGAAAGCATTCTAAAAGATATTCTATGATATCTAAGATTGGGATCTCTAAGCCTTACGATTTGAACCTATTTTCGAAGCTCTTATTAGTCAACGTCGTTATTTCCGGTGCTCTCATTGGTCAAACGCGAATTTCCAAGCCTAGAGATCCCAATTTTATATATGCCATAATCAATATTTCGAGTGACGACTAGCGGGCGAACGTGACGTCCTAGAGTTTTAAGACCAATCACACTCTCATTTTTGGTGTGAATTTACTTAAATCTCGAGTTCACAAGTTAGACCAAACCGTTCTGCCAAAGGGGGGTTATTTGTTTAAAAAGAACATCGGAGACTCTCTTATAAAAAACCCCTCAAATTTGAAACCCATGCTCTCTTATGAAAATTATTTTTGAAAAAGATGAAATGATCTCAAATTCAATTTTTATTTGAATTATTAAAAAAAATATTTGATGGACATTTTTGTTTGAGCATGAATATTTAAATTTTCAGAAGTATAAATTGAAATAGTATTTTTGAGTGAAATTTTCAAATTCGAAACGATTTTTGAAAGTAAAAATTTATTATTTGTGAAAATGATAAATAATAGATTGAACTTGAAACGAAATTTCCAAAATGTTCACTTATTTTCAACATATCTTTCCAGAACATGGATAGTGAGATTTGAGAAATAAATTTGACATTGAAACGGGTAAAAGTAAAGCTTCACAATATATCAAGGGAGTATCCAACGGGGACATATAATATGTCACATATTCATATAATTGACTAAATCTCGCTAATTAGTAAAAAGAAAATGATTTTTGAGGTCGTTTTTTTTTGGTAGTACACTTTAAGGGGTATATCATATACCGCGGTATACCGTATATGTTCTAAGAGAACCAGACTAGATAGCGACAAACGGTTTTTTGCATCTGAATCTTAACCAAATTGTAGCGGTGAATTTTTTTTTGGTGATTCCGGTAATTCGCAAAAAAAAAATTTCAGTTATTTTGAGCAATTTCGATGACTGATTTCCGGTCACGTGATAAACCTAGGAAGCTAGAAACATTTTTCTACCGTATATTTTTTCCAAGGTTTTACATGCAGACAACCATTGGTCGCTATCTTTGCTAGTCTCTCCAGTTCGAAATCAGCAATGGTACTACCTAAAAAACACGCTAATCTTTATTTTTACAAAAATTTTAGTTTTTGTAATCTCTTTAGAAAAAACGAAAACCGCGGGTACCCCCTTAAGTTCCCATGTCTAATAAAAAATCATCAACCATGTTAAGGTGTCAAATTTCAATCGCTTCATTTTGTAGTATGATCAAAGATTTTCTTTGTTGAAATCTACATTATCAGCTAAAAACGACTTTTTTAGAAATGACGTTAATTTTTTAATTCCACAAAGTTTCCTAGATAGAAATTAGACAGCCAAAATCGTGATTGGTATAATTTTCGAATTGATTGTATTTAAGACATTGAAATATAGTGGTGAGATATTAGTTTTGGTAAGTGAAAAAGGTAACAATGGCGGTGAACATTTCTTAATCATGGAAAATTTTCAAATTACATAAAAAATTTCATTTTTTGTTTTGTTTTTATGAAATTTTTTAGGAAAAAATCCGATGATCGAATGTTCTCGAAAACGGTGTATCCGATTCAAGAAATTATAAATGTATCACAGGATGAATGAATTGATACCTGTATATTTTGAAATATTAAATCTTTTGATGGCTTACTGTTTTTAACCAACAACCTACACGTATATTTTTCAAAACTGTTTATTTTCAATAAGCACGATTTATTATTGTATATCGCATTTTTCCGACCTCGACTTCTGTATTCTTCTTTGTTCCCGTTCTTGATGTATTTCAACATTTCGGTCATTTTGAGCCCGTGTAGGTACATTTTGCCTTGGCTGGTTTCTAGCGATCTGATTGGCTCGCTCTACTTCAGCATTATGAAGCTCTCTGGCTAATTCTTCATCCGATTTGATCGTTTCAATTTTTGTTTGAAAATCTTCGTTGAAAAAATCGCCCCCGCCAGAAATCGTTAATTCTTCCCAGACAATTTCTTTTGATTTTATATATCCTTGGTCAGTGACGAGCGTGAACACTCGGTCGTGCTGTTTTGTGATCGTTAGGAAATGGTTATTTCGAAATAAAATTCCAATTTCGCCGTTTTTCATAGTCTCGGTTAACCCGACTAATCCGAAATCTGTGGCTTGACTCAGGGTTGATTCATACCATTCTGAAAATATCATTTATTATGTCTTAAAAATTGCAATTAGGAAACACCTTTTCGGAATTTCGTCCGTTTTTTCAGATAGCTTGAGTGTGAGAGAAGTCACAATCGGCACGCACGGTCTTTCTGATATTTGTGGGCATAGCATAACTTTTCACTGGTTATTGCACTACAGAGCCGGATTTTTTAATATCTCCTGGTTTACCGGTTATTCACCGGAAATTATAAATTTATCGAAAACTGCTTTAGCTTTTTTCCTGAAATCATCAGAAAACCCGAGCTAAATACCAGAAATCGAAATATCAGGCTCTGCATTGTAATAGCCAGTGAAAAGTTATAGTCCTGACGACACTTGTGGCTATTTTTTATAATTATGGAACCTTTCGTTTTGAAGGGAGCGATAATGTTAAGGGGGTATATCTGGATAATTTGACATATTCACGGTGATATATTCTGAAAACTAAGAGCTCATGAGAAAAACCGAAAATGCTGATTTCTAGATCTATCCTTCATCTTTCGAAAAAATGTATCACAAAATATTTTTGACCATTACACCGATAGGTACAGTATCGTAACAAGAGGTCATTTACCAAACTGCAAAAACTATCTCCTCCCAGACGGTATATCAAATTGAGCTCAAATTTTCACAGATCACGCAACGGAAGTATGCCAATCTTTTATCGTCGAGCTTTTTTTGATNATATATCGGAAAACTTTTTTGTTCCGATAGCAAGAAATTTTAACCGTCATATTTTTTTAATTTCGACCGCGCTGACCCATTATATAAACAAACAAACCATGCGCATAATTTAGATTTAAGTGACATTTTAACACCAGCAAAGGTGTCAAGATGAGAATTTTCAGGTCTCATCGCCAAACCCCTAGTTGTCTCAAGGTGGAAAATTTCTTCCTGCAAAATGATAAGATTACGATTAAAAACAGAAGCACGTTACAGGTGTAAGGTTTTTCCCTTCTTTTTTCCAAATTGGATAGATTTGAATTCCGGCCGTTTTGGATTGGTTGAATCCTTGAGAAAGACGTAGTTTTTGCCAAAATGAATCGTCTCATTAGCGTTCTCATCGCTCTCCCAATTTGCCAAAAAGAAGGAAAAATCTTACACCCTGTAATTTGATATTGCATTTATTTTTGACTATTAAAAAACTATATATTGACAAGCTTTTGACAATAGAATCATTTTCAAATCAGAATTAAGAGAAAATAATAGATCACTGACATCAATCACCTTTAGGTACATTTTCAATAGTAAGCTTCAAAATTGGGCTACTCAAAACCCCTGCTGTTCTATTGATCATAAAGATGTTTTACATACGGAAGATAAAACTATTATTGTCTGTACAAGAAGAAATAGGATTTTAATTGCCCAATTACAAGGCTCATTAGATTTTATCTGAAGCGAATTATGCAAGATTTTCATTCAATTTTCTCTCTGCTAATCGCAAAATTATTCTAATAAATCGTAAGCTATAAATTTTTAGGTTTTGATAATTACACCAAGATAATATAGCATCAGGTCCGAAGAAAAAACGATGAATATCAATGACAACGCCAAGACAACTCAGTGCTTGAAACTGTTCAACAAATTGAAGCCCATTTAGTGGTCAGAAAGTAGGTGCCAATTTTCGTTGTCAATATTAGTAGTCTTTTCACGTAATATTTTTCATTTAAACATCGAAAGATTTTATTAAATTCTTAGACTGTCGCAGTGAAACAATGCCTGCATTAAAAACAATTATAGAAATCTTGGTTGAGTAGCAAAAATGGCAATTAAACGAAATTCTACAATGTGCTATTTGAGTAGTTTTTAAACAATACATTTACACCATGTAAAATGAAGAAGGCTAAATGTAGAATTATTCATTCTTACCCCCCTTGCACCGAAGCGTGTTTGCAGAACAATAGCCAAAAATATTTTGGGGAGTGTCATTTTGGCCGGCGGAATATCGGGAAACCAAGACCCCCCGATAGTATCCCCTTAGTTTTATTTCAAGAATTTGGTGAGTCTAGAATTTCTCATACAGACGGCAAATGCATTATATTGGATGCAATTTTTGTAATAATGCGAGTTAACCAGTCTGAGAACACAATAACTGATCTACCCAAGATATCACCGTGACGCACACCAAAAATTCTTTTTCAGATACATTTTGCTTGTTCATTTCCAATTTTACAATATTATCTATAAAACCTCCAAGAAAATTCTGAAACAACGCAGCTCTTTATTTCTATCTAGTCGAATATAATAATCCGGACAATCTAACACTAGTGTGTGTTCTGAAACACTACCTGTCCCAGGTGGGGGTAGACATCATCGCTGCAGTGGGAGGTAAGCTCAACCAAATGTTTTCCAGACCAAATTCTAGAAACTATCGTATAGCTTAGTCACATCATTCGGGGAAATTGTTGTTCGCAAAGTTTGGCCGATATCGCACACATGTTTGAGCGGGGCGCAGCTATGCTGTACCTTGGTATAACCGGCCGAATCGAATGACGCGCATTGTAAACACACAGGACAGAAACGAACCCGATGCTCTATATGAGGGATTGATATATCACATAATGGTGGTAACAAATGACAATCAAATTTTTGTTGTTAAAAAAATACTCAACTTATGTCTCTAAAAAGTCTGAGGTGTTACCACAACGAAGAAATTAAGAATTTCTCAAGACCATGTTATTTACTTCTTCTAGACAATCTACGTACGAACATTTATACAGTAGCCACTGTGTTAATCCTCCGTTAAATTTTTTTCGTATTTACGCCAAAGTTTTACTGATTTCTAATTTTTACCTTTTTCACAATTTTACTAGACGACTCTACAGGAAATCTCACAAAAATGGCTTATTATTGTAAGCGCATATTCTTCTTTGTCGTCCCAAATAACCTGATGGTTTTCATTAAAAATATTAAATTTGAGATAGCAGATAATTCACATACTGTATCTCAAATGTATAATATTATTTTAATTGCAAAACCTCAGGTTATTTTGGACGAAAAAGAAAAATACTGCTTAAAATAATAACCCCATATTTATGTTCGATTTCGTCGTAGAGTCGCTACAAATGATGTGAGCAAATACATGTCACTGATATGATCACATTTTTTTTTTTCAATTTGCATAACTTCGCTATCTCGCCATTGAGAAACCGCTCAATTTTCGGAAAACCTACGTCTTTTCCAGATTAAACCAATCTATAACGGTGGAAATCAGATTAATGCAAATTGGAAAAAGAAAGCCAAAACGTGAACTACTTACTAATGAGGGCTAGTTCAAATTTTGATCTCAGTACAGATAATAACAACCTTAAAAAAATAGACAATCCTCCCTTTTAAATTTGCCTCATTTTTTTTAGTTCAAAACTCTAATTTAAAAACTTCACTGGTCCGACCCTAATATCCCGACTTATCTCAGAAAAACAAAACAAAATTTTAGTAGATGCATTTTTTATTGCAATACAACGTTACAGAAATTTAGTTTATGATTGTAATAAATCTTGAAGATAACAGATAAAAACAAGATTCTCGGTTATACAACATAGTTTATGAAAGATATACAAGTTTTAGATAACAATTTTTCGATGAAAATCGTAAAGACGAGCCTACAGCATATTGGTAATGAGCGAAAATTTGACACAAAAATAACCTTATTTTGAAGAGTCTTCGAATATACATAATCTGGTACACTCTGCTATATTTGACTACATAAACGTGGTTTTAGACACGTGGCCTAAATGTGCATTCAGATAGAGACCCATAGATATGAAGATCGACCAATTTCAGATATGGCTTTACTCAGGCTAAGTCATAAACGTTTGAGTCAAAAAATTGTGTCTTCAAAACTACAGTGGGTGAATGATAAAAAAAAATCGATATAAACTTTAAAGAAATCACTCAATTCGGAAGAATCACCAAATATTCAGCAGCAGACAACTTTCTAAGAAGTATAATTAATATAGATTCATATAATAAATAATATAGAAGATAATCCTTTGAATTTTCCACTCCGCGTCATAACTGTGATCTCAGAGAAGATAGTGACCAATCAAATCACATGATTCTTAAAATAAGTTGACAAATCCTATTATTTGATTGGTCACTATCTTTTCTGACATCACAAAGTTATGACGCGGATGTGAGAAAGCATTCTAAAAGATATTCTATGATATCTAAGATGGGATCTAAGCCTTACGATTTGAACCTATTATTCGAAGCTTCTTATTAGTCAACGTCGTTTTTCCGGTGCTCTCAATTGGTCCAAACGCGAATTTCCAAGCCTAGAGATCCAAATTTATATATGCCCCATAATCAATATTTCGAGTGACGACTAGCGGGCGAACGTGACGTCCCTAGAGTTTTAAGACCAATCACACTCTCATTTGGTGTGAAATTGACTTAAATCTCGAGTTCACAGTTAGACCAACCGTTCTGCCAAAGGGGGTTATTGTGTTTAACAAAGAACATCGGAGACCTGCTTATAAAAAAACCCTCAAATTTGAAACCCATGCTCTCTTATTGAAACATTATTTTGAAAAGATGAAATGATTCTCAAATTCAATTTTCTTGAATTATTAAAAAATATTTGATGGACTTTTGTTTGAGCAATGAATATTTAAATTTTCAGAAGTATAAATTGAAAATAGTATTTTTGAGTGAAATTTTCAAATTCGAAACGATTTTGAAAATAAGTAAATTATATATTTGTGAAATGATAAATAATAGATTGAACTTGAAACGAAATTTCCAATGTTCACTTATTTTCAACATATCTTTCCAGAACATCGGTAGTTGAGATTTGAGAACATAAATGTTCATTAAACGGGTAAAAGTAAAGCTTCAACAATATATCAAGGGATATCACCGGGCGACTCATATATGTACATACATATACAGGTGAGGTTTCTCCTTCTTTTTCCCCCAAACGGTTACACTTTGAATTCCGTCTTTTGATTGGTTGAATCTGAGAAACTCTTCTGACAACCAATAAAACGGCGGAAATCAAGTGTAAACAGTCTTGGAAAAAGAAGGTAAACCTACCCCTAAATTGACTAAATCTCGCTAAATAAGAAAAAGAAAATTATTTTTGAGGTCGTTTTTTTTGGTAGTACACTTTAAGGGATATCATCATACCGCGGTATACCGTTTAGTTCTGAGAGAACCAGACTAGATAGCGACAACGGTTTTTGCATCTGAATCTTAACCAAATTGTAGCGGTGAATTTTTTTTTGGTGATTCCGGTAATTCGAAAAAAAAAATTTTCAGTTATTTGAGCAATTTCGATGAACTGTTTCGGCTCACGTGATAAACCTAGGCAAGCTAGAAAAAATTTTCTACCGTATATTTTTCCAAGGTTTACATGCAGAAACCATTGTCGCTATCTGTCTAGTTCTCCAGTCGAAATCAAATGTACTACCTAAAAAACACGACCTAATACTTTATTTTTTACAAAAATTTTAGTTTTTTATCTCTTTAAAAAAACGAAAACCGTCGGTACCCCTTATGTTACCCCTAATTTCTAATTAAAAAATACATCAACCACTTTTAAAGGTGAATCATTCAATCGCTTCATAATTTGGTAGTAGACAAGATTTCTTTGTTGAAATCTACATTATTCAGCTAACAACGACTTTTAGAATGACGTTAATTTTTTAATTCCACAAAGTTTCCAGATAGAAATTAGACAGCCAAAACGTGAATTGGTATAATCTTTCGATGATTGTATTTAAGACATTGAATATAGTGGTGAGATATTAGTTTTGGTAATGAAAAAGTACACAATGGGCGGTGAAACATTTCTTAATCATGGAAAATTTCAAATTACATAAAAAATTTCATTTTTTGTTTTTTTTATGAAAATTTTTAGAAAAAATCGATGATCGAATGTGCTCGAAAACGGTGTATCCGATTCAAGAAATAGTAACTGTCGTGTGGCTATAAGACAAGCAAATTTTGTCGTTTTCATGCTGAAAACGTGTCGTTTTGTCCATATAAAAAATTTCACTAAAAATGCTCTTAAAAATCGCCCAACCCAACTTTCGAAAATGGCCAAATTTTCTGTCGTTTTGTCCATATATACGACGTCCTTATAGCCAAACACGACAGTAAAGTATCAAAAGGCATGATGAATTATACCTGTATATTTTGAAATATTAAATCTTTTGATGGCTTACTTTTTTACAACAACCTAACACGTATATATTTCAACTGCTTTATTTTAAATAAGCCACGATTTATATTGTATATCGCATTTTTCCGACCTCGACTTCTGTATTCTTCTTTGTTCCCGTCTTGATGATTTCAACATTTCGGTCATTTTGAACCCGTGTAGGTACATTTTGCCTTGGCTGGTTTCTAGCGATCTGATTGGCTCGCTCTACTTCAAGCATTAATGAAGCTCCTCTAGCTAATTCTTCATCCGATTTGATCGTTTCAATCATTTTGTTTGAAAATCTTCGTTGACAAAAATCGCCCCCGCCAGAAATCGTAATTTTCTCCCAGACAATTCTTTTGAATTTTATATATCCTTGGTCAGTGACGAGACGTGAACACTCCGTCGTCGCTGTTTTGTAATCTGTTAGAAATGGTTATTCGAAATAAATTCCAATTTCGCCGTTTTTCATAGTCTCGGTTAACCCGACTAATCGAAATCGTGGCTTGACTCAGGGTTGATTCATACCATTCTGAAATATCATTATATTGTCTTAAAATTGCAATTTAGAAAACCTTTTCAAAATTTCGTCGTTGTTGCAGATAGCTCCAAATTGAGTGTGAGGAATCACAATCGACACGCACGGTCTTCTGATAATTTGTGGGCATAGTACTAGAACAGCCTGTAAACGCCAGCTCCGATTTTCAATTTTATTCGGAGCACTTTAGGTATTTGGCAGAATCTGACGTCCAAAAAAATCTTTAGCCACAAAAACTGACCATTTTAGTCACACAATCGGCATTTTCGCAAAATTGAAAAAAAAAATTTTGACATTCTTTTCTCCTGGGTCACCCGACAAAAGAAAAAAAATTTTGAGTCGCTAAGATAATATGTGACTTTTATCAACAGAACATAAATAAGTAATGGTGTCCAAAACACCAGCAACATTCTCCTAAAATCTCAAAATAGTCTAATATGTTTCCTATCAAAAAAATGAAAATTTTTCTTGTCATCCTCAACATATACCATTGGACGACAAGCTGCCAATTTCAATTTGGCTATTACTAACTTTCAAATTGAAGCAATCGATCTTCACTGGCGAATTTACCGAGGCACAGTCAAAGCATAACTAAATGGCGCATAAGCGGGTCAGTACCGGAGACTCTCAATCTGCCAAAAAACTAAACCCTTATTGCGGCTTCTCTTGGTTGATCCGGTTAAACTTCTCAAAAAGAAATGAATTCCGACGCACGATAAAAAAATGGAAGCACAATTTGAGCTATAAAGAAACACCCTTCGGATTTTGAAACGCGCTATAAGTTTGAATTATCAATTGGGTCGTTTTTTTACATATATTTTTAGCCAAACATTTTTTTAATTCCGATTTGGAAAACCATCCGATTTCATTGGAGATAACCTCAAACTGCGCACAAATCGCTTGATAATAAAATACAAAATTGGTCCAACCACGCACCATAGCTTCTTAATTTTTTTGAAGAAAAACTATATACTAAATAATTCAGTAATCTAAAAAAAAATAATAATAAATCTGTCCGACCAATTTGTTTTTATATTTATTCAACTAGATTTTGCTGCTCACCGTTATAGCGTATCTGGAAGTAATAAAATCAAATCAAGTTGTTTGCAAACACCGAATTATTCTAAAAAATGAGCTAAAACAGTATATAACGACCAGGCATCCAACAAAGATATTATTATTTTTGTTTGTTTTATGCCACTCGCGTCAACAAAAAACCTCAATTTAAATTTAAGGCCAACACATCTGCAACAACCATAATAGACACAAAATGAGCAACCAACCAAGGAATATTTTCCGAAGAAAAAAAAAAACGTCATTCTATATTGTCCCTTATTCTTAATTTTCCATATGTATTAGTTTAATAAACACATATCGTTGTGAAAACGCATCGTCCATGAGCCTTATGCCGTCATTAGGTAGGTTTAGGAAATTTCACCCGACATGCACTCGAAGAACAGCTAATAGCATAACTTTATGCCGCATAAGTAGAGTCAGTACCCAGGAGACTCATCTGCAACAAACTAACAGCCTTAGCCCGATTCTACTGAGTTTATGGGATGAAAACATATTCACGAGAGATATGTCCGAATAGGATTACGCAGATAAGTTCTCCCAGTAACCGACCTCTTATGCGGCCAGAATTATAGCCTATGACTAAAGTGCTCAAGTGCGTCGAGTGTGGAATTAACTCAACCACGCTAATTACACATAATCATGACGTCCAAATTGTCTGATTAAAAAAATAAGTAGACCCAATTTGGGTACGGAAAGCACGGCGGTGCCTTTCTACCCACTTAATACAAAGTAATAGGAGACAAAAAATTCAATTGGCCAATTTGAGGTACGGAAAGACACGCTCCCGATGCGCACAAATGTCTGGAATCGTCAATTCTCAAATTTCGACCGTCATTTACACTGAACCAGGTTGACCGGTACCAAAATAAATAATGTCAATAATCATCTCCGAAAGCCACCCTTACAATAAATTTCTTAGATTATTAATGCTGTTCCAGTGCGCTGCATTTCTGTCTTATGAAGCATTTCTGCCAGCTCACTAAAATCATGAACTCAAATAATAAGGGGAACTTTCGGGGTCCTGCTTCCAATATTCACCATCCAAAGTAGATACTTCCCATAAAAATTTGGTCTGTGTTTAAAAACAACAGCGCATGCAGGTGAGGGTAAATTAAAATCAAAAGTGCATTGAGCTCGTCACAAACAGAAATTGCTACAAAACTAGACCGGAATTACATGTTCTCAAAATTTATCATCCCTCCCTGGTGTTCAAGACACATTTCGAAATAAATGAATGATGCAGCTGAAAAGTCCACAAAATCAGCGAGGAAAGTTTTGTTCAACTTCCTTGAATTTGGCTACCAAATCATCAAAAACTAATTTTTACCCTATTTTAGGTGTTCAATCAAAATTATCTCTCCTGGATTATTAAAATAACTTTCGAAGACTTACAAAAAATGAGCGCTAACGAGTCGTGCAGACCGATAAGGAGGAGTTTCGGCCAAATTTCTTTTCTCTGTTTTCTTTAAATCTTGTTTCATGTATTAAAAATTCAAAAACTTCAACTTATATTTATAAAATATATATAAAAACAAAATAAGTGCTTCCAGACCATATCTTAATTAATATAATTATCCACTGCCTCACTTAATTTACTTCCTCAATTTGAAAGAATCATCAAATGAATAAAATATGATGAGAATTTGGCTGTCATCGCTATTTTATTCAACTTTTTTCTTGAAAATGCACCGATTCCTGCAACGGATTTTAAGTTTGACAAGGTTGCTGGTGAAATAAAAAAAATTTTTATTTCCCAATCTGAATCTTTTCTTTCTCCACAATATTATACAGTAAAATTTCTTGTCGAGAGAAAAAAAGCTTTTGCGTTCCTACGCTTGCATAGGACAATAATTTTCAACTGTTTCTTGCACTACAAGAGCGATATTTTTCATATACTTCCTGGGCATTTACCGGTTATTCACCGGAAGATTATGAAAATTTACTGCAGAAAAAACTGCTTTCAACTTTTCCTGAAATCATCAGAAAACCCGAGCTAAAAACAGAAATCGACAATAATCAGGCCTGCAATCCTGTAATAGCCAGTGAAAAGTTATCAAGACTATAACTATATAGTCCTACGACACTTGTGCTATTTTTAATATAATTATGGGCCTTTCGTTTGGGGAGCGCTAATGTTTAAGGGGTATAATTATAAGCTAGGACTATACGTAACCTATTGGATAATTTGACAATTCACGGTGATTATTCCTGACAAACTAAGAGGCGCATCGAGAAAACACCGAAAATGCTGAATTTAGTAGACTCTATCTTTCAATCTTTCGAAAAAATGTATCACAAAATATTTTGACCACATTACACCGATAGTACAGTATCTCGTAACAGAGGTCATTTACCAAACTGCAAAAACTATCTCCTCAGACCGATATTATCAAATGAGCTCAAATTTTCACAGATCACGCAACGGAAGTATGCCAATCTTTTATCGTCGAGCTATATTATGATCGGAGCGATAAACAATCTAGAACGGCAAATAACCGACGATTTTTCAAAATTTCAACTTCAAAATCTATCTCCTCCCTCATATATTGCCAAAATTGCTCCAACTTTTATTATCAGTTATTCCGAAGAACAAGTTGAAATCGACCATCGTGGGCTTTTCTTTGCGCAACTCTATCCAGCTCAGAAACTCGAAATATGAAGGGGGCCTATTTCTTCTGTCATACTTTCCAAAGAATATTCCAGAAAAAAAACAAAGTCGCTTCGCATCCATTTCGAAGCACAGTAGCTCAAACAGAAACCAGACCGTGAAAACACTGCTGAGAAAGGTTGCGCGCTTACGATCAATCCACAAATTTTGACATTCCTAGTGTCCAAATTCCGCAGCAACGTTATGATTTTACATCATCTTATCTAACATAATACGTAAAAAACAACAATCGACAAAATGCGCAAAAATTGTATTTTGATGATTGTTCTTACCCTACACTTAATATCCCCGTATCAATTTGCGACGCAATTTTAAAGGCCTAAGGAGGCCTTCATTTAATCAGACAGATATACCCCCTTAAAACCACACAAACAAGGCGTTGTGTTTCCACATGATTACGGTCCGGGGATCATGATCGATATACAAGACATTATCGAACGTACCTTTAAGCTCAATCGAAGTGCCTTCTTCACATAACAGGACCACCAATTGATTATAACTTATATTTTCCAATTGTTTAAAAACTGTTTCTGATTCTCCAGCAACCCAACAATGATATAGTTTCACTGATAGTATATCGAAGAGTGTCAGCGCTTGTGTAAACTCAAAACTGCAAACGGACTTAAATTTTATGTTTATGTCTAATTGAGGATAGGAAAACCGAATATAGAAATAGATCCCGACGCACAGTATCAATCTTTAGCATGGATTTTTTTTTAATTTCATAAAAAAAATGATTTTAGAGGTGAAATCAGCCCGAGAATGCTTGGCTGACCAATCAAAATAGCTATGGCGTGTTTTTTCAGCGCAACGAATTTTGTGATTTAGTTGCACGAGGTTTTCTCAGAGATGGATGAACCGATTTTCAAAATTTCAAAAGATCGTGATAAAAAAGTTTACGATACGCGACGGGAGGAAGCGTTTTTGACGAATCGGATATCCGGTATACTGGAAAAAACCGGTTAAATCTTAAATTGTCGGTTTCTCAGTCATTGGATATGAATCATATCATATGATATGACTATGATTTTTTTACAATTCGGCTTAGAATTTTTGAGCCTATATTTTTTGGGGTCACATTTTGTAATATCACCCCAAAAGGCTAAATTTTGAAAATGACCAGTAAATTTTTTTCAATATCAACTGTAATATGACCCCATACGGGTTATTTTCAAAAATTAGCCTTTTGTGGTCCTATTACAAAACTCGTGCAATTAAATCACAAAAATTCGTTGCACTGAAAAAAAACAGGCCTATATAAATTAAAATACAAAATTTGAAAAGTAATATCTACACATGTGTTTTATGAAATTTTATAAAAAATTTCATGCTGAAGATACCGCCGCCTTTTTAAATTTTATGACCACTTAACTATGTTCATTCAATAATCGATTAACAAACAAAAAATTTCGACCGGCAAAAACGATTTGTGAAACAAAGTTCAAATACGTTATTCCCAACCTAGTCTAATCCAGTCAGCATTTGGCGCGAACTAAAAAGTTCGAAGGCTTGCTCGTGAGAAATTTTCAAAATTTCTGCTTCTGGATCGTCTGGATTCGCTGTGTCTTTGATAGATATGATCAGTAAGCCAATTTCGTTCATCATTTCTTGAGCGGAAATCCCAGATTCTAGAGATATTGGAAGTCGACCATTTAAGAGTAATGCGTTGTATAATGCAAGCGCTGGACATGGACCATTTTTATTTTGGGTGACAATAGGCCGTCTCAAACAGGTTTTTATAGAATATATCGATTGTGGTAAACTATCATCCATTCTAGAAAGGTGTAATAATACGGGCTAATTAAGAATATTAAATAATTTACGTACTTTTCTAATTTCTTCAAAATAATTTAAAGACCAAATATATTTTTACTAAAAACACATATGCCCGTCATTTTGGTACCACATTTTCGACAGTGAGATAGTTCGGAATTGGCACATACGTTTTATTGAAATTTTGTGTCATAAATTTTGAAATTTGTATTATAATATGCGTCATAATTTATGACCCAAAATTTAAAAAAAAAACGTATGTGCCAGTTCCGAACTATCTCACATGCAAAATGAGCCAAAATGAAAACGGGCATATGTCTTTTTAGTGCAAAAATAATTTGTATTCGAAATATCTTCAAGAAATGCGGTTGAAAACCAATAATATCATATTTTAAACCTTTTCCACCAGCCAATTTACATTTTTCTCGGTATACATTAATAAATATAAATTATTTAATATAAAATGCAGGTAAGCTGATTTCAGAAGTACTCTTTTTATTATTAAACGGGCTTTTCTTAGTTGATTTTCAAGCTATATTTCAGTTTTTGGTTAATTTTGAATTGATTTCGTGATTATGCAGAATTAAGTGAATTTTCTATAAAAATACAGTATGTCCGCTTTTTTACCATCAAAAGCCTAAGTTTCTTGATCCGACCAATGAGAAGTGCGGTAGAACAAAACCATATTAAGATACTCAACCAAAAGCAAAATACCACGGATATTTATGTCAGGTTAAAAAACGAACAAACTGTACATCCTGAAAATTCAGCTTTTTTAGGTAGAGAATCAGTGTAATAATTCTAGGTATGAAAATCAGTGTAATAATCTTTCAAGGTCAATTTTTACAGATATTTTTGAATTAAATAAGGTGAATTCGTCATGAGAAATATTGTATACTTGTCTCAATAAACGCATTTGTTGGAAATGATTTCTTCAATATTCTGAAATCTAGTGAGCGCAACGGCAGCTCTACCGAATAAAACTTTTTCTTGATACCGCGCGGTTAAAATTTCGACCAAGCTTTGTACCGGTTCGAATTTATCACCCAACCGTGCCTCGGAGTTTTTGACAATTTTTTCTTTGTTCAAAACAGCGTTACGACCAGTTTTCAAACGGTTGCAAATAATTGTAATTTCAAGGTTATTCATAGAGTCTTCATCATCAAGGATTTGAAATAAACTTGCCAAGTAAGGCATTGTTGTTTCGTCAGACCTAAAAATAATTGAATTTTTTGGAGACAACTTTGAATTCAAATTTTTATGTGAATATTAATTAATACATTTATTTAAGGTTACTCTTATTAGCCTGTCACCTTTGAAGGCCAAAACAGAGGCTAAGATAGATACAAAAAATCGAAGGAAGCCATTCATAATAATATATATTTTTCGAAAATTTTCAAAAAATTTTCGAGATTTTTCACAAAATTTTTCAAAACCTGAGATTTCAAATGACTGGAAATGACCTTAAATGGGTATCAAACGAAAAAGCGTAAAATTCTGAGGGTTTTCTTAAAAATGAGGTTTTTTTACGATTTTTCATAATGTCAAATTTTGATGATGAGTCATCATATTGCCTCTAAAACCAAAAGGTTACCTTATTAATAATTATCCGTAAATATTTTCACATGCAGTATAAATATCAGATAAAATTTTTCAGAAATCAAGATAATATGACATTTTAAAACATAAAACTTTAAATTAGAGGCTCTCAACCTTCGACTTTTCGCCTGACGCGCAAGAAATTAACGAAATATAAATATTGGTAAATATGAAACATTGTGATCCTAAGGCCCTTCGTTGCGCGATTGCACTTGACCAATAAGGGAGTCAAATGTAAACGCGGAGGGTCTAGAGGAATTCGACTATAACAGTCTACTTAAATTTCGTTAATCCCTTGCGCATGTGAGACCGATAAATTAAATTTGGAAAACCTCTAAATTAGAGTTTTATGTTTTTTTTTAAATTTAACTTATCTCAATTTCTGGCTAATTTAGTATGATATTTTTACTACGGGTGCAACATTTCATAAGGATATCAAGAAGATCAGTTATACATATATATATAGTTAAATTTATCAGAGTTCTCTTCATTTTTTTCTCTGATTTTTATACTGTATATAAGATATTGCTGCGTTAAAAACAATTTGTAATTTTTTTCTTTTAAACAAAAATGCGGTTTAAAAATATTTTGAAAGAGGTCTTAATGAGCATGTTTCCCTAGACTTTTTCATATCAACAAACTTTGTTTTTATCCGAATAATCACGAGAAATCGAGTCACTTTAGTGAGTTTAAAGTTTAGTGACTAAACTAAAGCGAGTCACTAAGGGTGAGTGAATAAGACAAAATAAATTGCTAAGTTATTCCCTATTTCAAAAGTTAACTTTTGGCCCGGTTCGCTACCTTACTATACGTGATAATTACGCAATAAGAAAATACAAGCGTTAAAGACTATAACTTATAGTCCAGTGACTAAACTATACGGCTTATATTTTTTATTACGTAAAACGGCATCAGTCATGCGCCATCACCAAAAATGTGTTGCTGAAAATCTTAAGACCTTTTTAGGGTGTTACGCGTTGGAATTAGGCCGAGAAAAAAAGTCAAAACTGGGAATTTTGAGTAATCCCATCTTTAGTAATTTTGGAGCAAAAAGTTGGTTTATGACATTTCAAAATTTTAACTCCCTGGCGGCCAAAATGACCGAAAAAGGAAGCGGACATGATAAAACCGGAAGTGGACCTCGAAAAAAAAAGTGGTAAAGATTTCGGTTGAACAGGGTCCATTTACCATGTGTGTCAAATTTTAGCAAATTCAGACATAATTAGCCCCTCGGGTAAATCAAAAGCTTTTTAAAAAAATGGAGCTAAAACCTATTAAAATGCATTAAATATACCTCGAAAACAAAAAACAATATCAGAAATGACCTTTTAAATTTTTAAAATGCCCACAAGTGACGCATTATTTAAGGAGAATATCATGCTGCATGACTCATGCATCCTGGTCTTCGGACCGTCAAAAATGGTCTAAATTTTATCTTTTTTAGTTTCCTGCGTGTTTACACATAGGAAATCAAAAAGGGTATTTAAACTAAGTTTAATATTATCAATTCAAAAAAAAGGAACGAATACGAAATGAACGAAGAAGAAATTCTCGGACGGTTTTTTGATTGACAAATTTAAACTTATGTTTAAATTTTTTTTGATACTTTACAAATACCACACGATGGTAGTAAAAGATAGCCTATATATTGCTGCTGGAGACTTGATATGCGACTTAAAAAATTTAAATATTATTTTTGTATTGTTAACAGTATGTCACATTTTTGCTCGTCTTTTTCGAATTTGGATAAATTTGAATTCTACCGTTTTGATTGATTTAATCTGAAAAAGACGTACGTATTTGCCAAAATTGATCGTTTTTATTGGCGGATAGAAAGTTATCCAAATTGGAAAAAGAGGAGCAAAAATGTTACATACTTTATTCTAAATTGTTTTTTTTATATTAATTAATTTAAAATTATTAATTAAAAAACCATCAAAGACTATTACTTTAACTTATTAAACGACTCGAGCTGGGAAAACTATGGATCGGAGCTATTCAGTTGCGGTGGGAATTTCTTTTTTGTTTCGTCATAGGTTCGGAAAACACTTTTATAGAGCACTTTTATAAATCAGTCAATTGAATGCATGTTGAAAGCTGCGTCTGGCTATATGCTCAAATTATCTAAGAACTGGGTTAGAGATGACATTCCGGATGCTTCGATTAAATTCCCCTTTTCAAATCAGGTGCATAGTTTAATATATTCTCCGTAGTTTCCGTCTTTTTTATTATTTAGTTAAGATGACTTAGAAATTGATATTGTGCTTTAGCGGGTCGAATCATTTTTTGCTTTTGTTGATCGTACAGTGCTCAATTGCAATGGTTCGCATATTCGCAACCGGCTTGAAATCGCACGAGCAAAGATGAATCATTTATATGGCTTCGGAAGACTGCCTGGAAATAGTATCGAATGCCCACGCAAAATCAAATACTACCAAAGATGACGTTCGATCAGAAGAAAGGAATTTATCAGAATATTATCGAATCACTGATGCTTCACGTAATAAAATGGTAAATACCTTAATTTAATTTTATAGATAGGTGATAAGTTTCTAGTTAACTCTTGAGCTGGATTTCGTTGCTAATGTAGCACTTGAAATTGGGTTCAACATTGCTTATTTTCCAGAAGCCAACGAAGTGTCGTACAAGCAATCATTATCTGCTTGTCGACAACGATTTTCAAGTTTGAATAAAAGTTTAGATAAAAATCAATATATCAATGGGCTACTTTGCTATATAAAAGCTTCCGGAAACTTTAAATCTTCTGATCTTCGCTTTCGCCATTGTGGACAATTGCTAGGAGGTATATCACTGAAATTGGGTCGACTAAACGTCTTTAGTCTTGTTTCAGAGTTTAGAAATACTTCTCCTGAGAGTTCATCTTCTGATTAATATAATTTATATGCTTACAAGTTTAATAAATAAAATACATCAGATATTAACCTATTAAAACTGTTTTTTTGTATTGTAATTATGAAAAAGTCACAGACCTACCAATTCAAATGCGTCATAAAGTTTGCAATTTTATTTACAAAAATATTGTTGAAATTTGATACGATAGCCGTTCGAAAGAATATTTTTTCCTACTTTTTTTAGGATTTCGCCAAATTTCTTAAAAAATTTAATTGTGTGAAAACGATACATAAAATCGAAATTCTGAAGAAAGCCTAATTTTAGGAAAGTATTTCAGGATTTTTTTGTTATAAGTTTAATTTTTGTGCCGTCTCTATACGAAGAATAATTTTTTTCACAATGATTTTTATGAAAAATTATTTTCCAAAAAAATTGAACTGCAATTTAACCCAAATAAAGCCGACAAAGACAATCGATCAAGTGTAGAACATAAGGTGGTACTGATTTGAGTTATCAGATGATTAGCAATATTTTCCCCATTTTGCTGCATATATTTTGACGCGCGGCGATATCAATAATTGTTTGTAAGCGATCGAGATATCATATTTCAAATCTGAGACAAGCTTTAAATAGCCTGATTTTCACTTGTAAATTTGTAACTTATGTCATTGTAAAAGATGTATGGTTTCCAAGAAATACAAGGTGAGGAAACCTCTCTTTCTCTGGCAGTTATCGAGTTCACAGACTACGAAATTTGAAAATGTTTAGTGTTATTTACTTAATTCTATCCTTGATCTCAATCAGGAAAAAAATTGATATCTCTTCCAGTTTCCCCGTGATAAGCGCTCAAAGTATTGCCTTTAGATAGGATTTTGGGTGTGAGGCGAAGTTCTCGTTTCTGGGTGTGAGGAGGTAACTACAATTTTTACCAAAATTAATCAAGAAAAAAATAAGAGTCAAAACAAACGAACTATAGAATTGATGATATTTTTGGTAATTTCTTGAAAATTTTTACTGCAAGAGCATATTTTTGTAATGAATTGCATTTTATATGATTTTCAGAAAGACGAATGTTAAAATATTTATAAACAAGATGTTAAGAGTATAAGTTACAACTTTTCTTCATCGATAACTTTAAAAAAATGAGTTTTAATTTTTTTCAAGTCTGATAAAAAATAGTGATTAAATAATGGTTTTGATTGTTGAGTCAGTTTTAATTTACAAATGAAGTGTTTTATCGAAACAACTATAGACAGGTTATTATTTTCAGGTAAGTTCTGATTTATTTTGATCATAAAATTAAAATAAATGTAAAAATTTCACATTTTTCGATTACTTATGAAAAAAATTTAAGATTCGAACATTTTTGAAAGTTGACATTGCACATGTTCTCTGCTTATATTTTTACTTATTTAATGCTTAACTTTCGCATTCATCATCATAAATTTCAAGTAGGAGAGCCCTTCATTTGCAAAAATGACAAAAAAATTATTTTTGTCATTTTGCATCGCACGGCCGAGGGGGTAAATTATATCAAAATTGGCTAAAACTTGACACACATGTTCCTTGAACCTTCTTGTACTGGAATTTCATCTGAAATAAAAAATTGACATCATGAAAAATCGCAAAAACGCGTTTTTTTTAATTTTATTTTCAGCCAGAATTCTTAAAATATTGTCAGCTTTCGTTTGAGCTCCATTTAAGGTCACTTCCGGTCATTTGAAATTTG
This sequence comes from Oikopleura vanhoeffeni, assembly GCA_004367855.1. Classification (NCBI taxonomy): domain Eukaryota; kingdom Metazoa; phylum Chordata; class Appendicularia; order Copelata; family Oikopleuridae; genus Oikopleura; species Oikopleura vanhoeffeni. The sequence continues at coordinate 66,391 of SCLH01000095.1, read as the reverse complement.
CGGATTTTGAAAATTTTTGAAAAAAATCTCGAAAATTTTTCGAAAATATTTTTTTCGGATTCTTTGCAAAAAATAAAGAAGAATGGCTTCCTCGGATTTTGTAACGCCCCTCTAGCCTCCGTTTTTGTCACAGCGCGTAACACCCTAGACCTTTTAAATCGAAAAAATATATATAAAAATAAAAACTTACAATTTTCCCACCAAAAAAGCTGGTTTCAGCACATTTTCGAAAGTTAGAGCGCTGACCATATGATTTTTGCGTAGATTCTCCCATAGAATTGATTTGTTGGACACTACTGTACTGGTTAAAGCAATCATTATGGACGAAAATGAAGAAAAACAATTTAATGTTTGAAGAAGCTCAGAACACACAGAAACAAGTTTTTCCAGCATTTGACAGCACTGATTTCCGTCGCCAATAATTAGAAGAGCTAAATATAGTTTTTAACGTTCGAAAACAATTTACAATATAGAAATATTCTTTCAAGGAAAGTTTTTGGGAATATTTATATTTTTATTTCGACACCACTAGGTGCTGAAAATGCGCATGAAAATCGCAATTTACCAGTTTGTTCGACCATGACAGGTCGATTTCTCGATATCTTACGATCCGGTCACTTGGGGTGGGTGTCCTTAAAAAAGTTACCTATTGTGTCTTTTGGGGTCATATTAAATAATATATGGGGTTATTTTTGGAATTTGAAAACAGCACCAAACTATTTTTCATTTGATGTGAAACATGACCCCCTTTGAGACATGCTGTTATTTGACCCAAATGGTGTCAGTTTTTTGTAAACCTAGCCGATTCGATATTCGGAAAACTCAGGGTGACATAGATTTTCAGATGATAAAAGTTTAATCTAAAAGAAGTTAGCCCAATTTGTGACATTATTCGACAGCCTTTTGTTATTTGGCTTATTTTCTGGTAGAACCATCTATAAACGAACGTTTTTGACTATTTTGCATTAAAAACAACAAATAAGAAGTAAAATAGAATTACCTTGGAAAAAGTGTCGGATAATCAAATCTCTCTTAATTTCTTTTCCTCTTACTTCTTTTGCACTTGGAAGCAAAATGTCGAAATCGTGCGATTTGAAAATGATTATTTCTTGTTGTAAAATATGTTTTGCGAGTTTAAAAGAATCCATTGAAATCAGATTAGAGCGAATAGAGTCAATAACTTTTGGGTCTACATTTTTGGTTAAAATTGATATATCCAAAAACTACCTCGAGGTGACTTTAAACAGACAAGTATAAATGTCCGGTAGACCAACACTTTTTTCCATAAAAATTACTGTAACTTTTTTCAAATTAAAGCCAGTTTAAACATATTACTTTCAATTTAATAAATAAGTAAATATTACTTTCAGTGCAAAAATGTTAATTAAAAATTCCAGAATTAGCTTAAAAATGAAAATCCGACTAGATATCGGTTTTTTAAAATAACAATAATACTTCGGGAAAATAGACATGATTGTTATCCAAACTTTGCCGTGCATACGTTAGTTTACATTCATTCTAGAAAAAAAATTCTTGAGGATGTAAGTTTACAAAAAAGTTACTTTTGTTTCAGTGAATTTTGACAATTTTTGGAATATTTTTTTGAAAATACACTATTTTTTATCATTTTTTGACACGGCTGGTTTCTGTTTAAAGTATAAAACGAGGGTTAGTAAATTTACTGCCTATACATTGTGGCTCGTTCAAAATTTGACTCAATTGTAAAAGTATCTAAATGTTGAGAAACTACACTATGTTAAATTTCAGCTAGCGAGGGAAGCTCCAGAGAGCACCTGATCATACGCATGATGATTGGCTTGCGTTCAATAATCTTGTGATGAGTTTGTTTTCTTGGACTTTCATTGCTAGGTAAAATTTAACAAATTGGAGTAAATAAATCAATTTATGATCAAATAACCATTTCCTAAAGCTGTACCGTTTTTTATTGAGGGTACTCTCAGAGGTTTTTTGGGCGTACTTTTCTTATAATTTTCAATCGGTCTCAGCAAAATGGCAGAAGATAATTTGGAAAGAATGTGTTTATTTGATTGATAAGTCTTGATAAGAGCAGGTATTGTATCGAACGTATTTGAACTTTCGTCATCGATTTTATATTTTTCATTTGTACAAAGTATCATAAAGTGCAAAATCTGGTTATCCTGAAATAAAATCGTAAAGTTATTATAATTAATTAAAATATTCTTTATTTATTTTTCTTTGAATTTTACAATGACATTTATGTATAATGTAAAAGGGTTTGCGAGATATATTATTGCATTTTTATAGAAAAACTACATTTTTATTAAGCTTTCGATTTCAAATCATCTTCAGAATGTGCGAATAAAGTAAAATAATTTTTGAGTCAGAATTTTCGCAGGTATGATATCGTTTTAATTTGGCAATAGTAGGCCTCGAAATTGAAACGATGTCATACCTGCGAAAATTCTGACTCAAAAATTATTTTACTTTATTCGCACATTCTGAAGATGATTTGAAAAAATCGAAAGCNTAATAAAAAACGTACTTTATAGTAGTTTATTTATGTATAAAGTAAGCTTTTATTTCATATCATATATCTAAGAAATGGATCTCCTGTTTCTCAGATTTACGTTCGGGTTTTACCCTCATTTCGTAGCTTAATTGGGTCATTGTAGTTATGAGCATGAAAACAACTAATTACAGCCTCAAAATCAGGGTCAAACGCGAACGTAAATCTGAGGAACAGGAAAACCCCTTCCTACATAATATGTACATATACAGTGGTTGACCACTTAAAGCCCCCTGACCACTTAAAGTCCTTTTGGGCATATCTGATTTTCGGGCTGACCTGTGACCACTTTAAAGCCCCCATATATTCTCTCCTATTTAGCTAACATTATCTGGAAATTAACTAATGCGGAGGGGAAAGTGATAAATTCAACTGAGTCGTACTTACGATTTTTGAAATTTTTGTATTCTCTGATAAGTTGATCTCATATTTTTATTCAGATTTTCGAATTGGTACAAACATAAAAGCGAAATAATTTTATACAGTGTGGACAATGGGCGACACTTTTGACCAATAGCTCGTGCGTTGCCTATTGCCGACAATAACTGCATTCGTCTACCCCAAACTTTTATAAGCCACAATTCAAATAGTTTCATTTACCGGGTACTAGTAGATAGTTTTTCGGGCAAGGGGCTTTTGTCAAATTTTAAGAAAAATTCCAAAGTTTCCGAAAAAAACTCTTTTCTGATAGCCGGAAAATGCAAAAACCACAAAAAATATGCAAATTATTTCAAAAGGAATCAAAATTTCACAAAAAAACTATTAACTGGTGGTCGAAAATACCAAAACCCCCTGTCCTGTGACCACTTAAAGCCCCCCTGACCAGTTAAAACCCCCCTTTTCGGCAAAAGCTGTGTGTGTTAAGTGGTCAACCACTGTATAATATAAAAACTTCAGGTCTGTTTTTTACGATTCTAAAATTCACCAGTAAGAATTTATTTTGGCTTAAATAAAGACTTTTTTTGCTTCTGGTCAAAATTGTTTTAAAAGTGGTGATTTATAGAAATTTTATAAAATTTTTAACAACAAAAAATGTTGTACAAAATGTTGATGCCATTTTTGGCTGGAAAATAATAAAGACCCTTTATTCTCTACACCCTAAAATTTTCGAAAAAAGGCAAATTGTCGCTTCTCAACCATATTGTACTTATAGAAGAACAAGTCTTAATAAAAAGCGTAGGTTTTTGCCATATTGTCGTTATAGACCACCAGTTAAATTAGAAGATTGAACTCACCCATTTACACGATAAAACATATTGGTCTCTTTCTGGATTAATAGTAGAACATCTCACTAAAAAATCCCCGTCTAATTCTAATAGCGAATCAGCAGTTTGTCTTGATATGGGACCGTGATACCAAATCTGCTCGATTTTACTCTCAGACCTGGTTGGGTATTTTCTTTCCATTTTGTCCGAATTTCAAATCTGAATAAAAATTAATTTTATTTGTTTATACTGAAGAAAATTTATGGAGTGGAACGGTTTTAACGAGTTTTAAATAATAAAAATTGCACATTAATTTTAAGTGGCGGTAGATTTTCAAGCGAGGGTATATTTTGTCGACCAATTTTTTGAAAATTGCTTGTATAAATTGCGCGCACGCGATATTGTTGTTTGGTTGGGAAAATATACCCCTGCTAGTTTTTATCGAGGATAGGTTTTAAGTAAATGGATAAGTCTCCTGTTTTTATATGAAGAAAAAAAAATATGAAGAAAATTGAAGGTTATTGAAGATATTTGATCCAAAGAATAGTTTTGTACGTGCAAAAGTGATTTGAAAGTATTTTGCGGGACAAATTAATTTGTTTTGTGAAACGGAACATTTTGAACGAAAATACAGTATGTAAAAAAATTGTTCGAGACCAACAAGGGAAATTTCTCTGGATCAAAACCTATAATTGGCAGGAGAATTACTTTCAATCCAGAGGAAATTGGAGCTTTTGGTCTCAAACAATTTTTTTACATACTGTAATTTAGGTGATTTTTTGCACCCGATAGCCAAAGAATAACTACACATGCAATTATTTTTGTTTCTCAAACAGATGTCCGGTGTGCGGATGATTCACGTTCAAACCCATGAAAAGTCGGTTTCAGGAAAACAGCACATTAGGACGACGTTTCCTAATGACGTTATTTTCTTCGCTAGTAAAACATTTTCCAGTTTTGGGGTAAATTGACACTCCTAACAGGTAAATTTAAATTTGTGTTTCTTTCAACTTTAGTTAAGTCTTAAGAGGACCTTTGAACTTGAAAATATATTTACATTAGGTGATTTTTCCAATTCGAGACTTTTGGGTGTCATATTACAAAAATTTCATTGGCAAACAAATCCTAACAAAAAGTTGTCCTTTCGAAGTTGAAAATTATGTGTTCGAAAACGTTACTGTTTTTGGATAGCGAAAAAAACGGTTATTTCGGAAAATCAGCTACAGTGCTAAAATTGGAAGAATGCAAATTATCTTACATTTACAAATAAGCGGAACATTCAGAGTATATTTGAGGCAGGCTATTTCATGGTAAAAACATAATTTTACTACTCAAGTAATTTTACAGTAATATTCAAAAGATGGTAAAATAATAAGCCATTTTATGCCATGCTATAAAGTTATAGGTAAATACAGTATGTGAAGATTTTTGAAATTTATAAAACAAAAACTTGGAAATTATTAATTTTGCAAAGTTTGACTTCAAAGTTTAAGGACCTAGTAGAGATGATGCAGATTGATTATAAAATGACGTTTTATCAATAAGACCTTAATTTTCGCAACATTAATTTTGAAAAAAAAATTGTCTCCTTTTATTTGAAAAACTTTGATTTTTCAAAAAACTATATTTTACTTCTATTCAGCTCATTTTAAGTTGATTTATAAAATGCATATTAAATTCAAGTTTTTGTTAGTTACAATTAGCAATCTAGTTGATTTTAGCTTGTAAATGTCGTTGTTATCAAAATCGAGCTATAATTTAAACGGATCATGCAAAAAACATGCCATGCACCATTATGTAATGATAATTATCATAAATCCAGTTTAATAATAATTTAGGCCCCGTGTGAAAAATCGTGATTTTACCTCTGCAGTATCTCTACAAGATCCTGAAGTAAAGATACAGTGGGTACGTTTGTAACCTTTGGAGTATTCACCGCCCGTTAGGTATACATAGTTTTTCTAAACTTACCCATTTGAGAAATAAAAAATATAAAGAAATTTCGAGATTTCCCGTATTTGAATTCAAAAATGGTACTCTGCCATTACTGATGTATTTTCTGCCGAAAATTTTCTCATTATATATATTCACGGCATTTTACAATCAACTTGGCTTTCATGCCATTTTGAAAGTACAAAAATTTCATTCTACAATTATTGTGGCGAATTTGCATTTAGTTGTTTTCGCTCAAACGATCTTGCAGCCGCTACATAGCTAAAAAGACATAAAACAGCGTAGCATATTTCGCTTGCCATTGGCGATTTAAATTTGTGAAAAATAGTTTCGTCAGTTTCCATCTTTATTTCTTCCATGATGAAAATGCCTTTGATTGTGTTGCATTTGCGAACGGAACGGATATCGAAAAATTGTTTAAACGTTTGAAACTTTAAGTTTATTCCTTCGAGACTCACTTGAAGTACACCCGCTTCTCCACTGCGTACATCCTTAAGTTTACAGTTTATATTGTGATCGATTTCTAATCGGAAATGGGCGAAATTAAATTAAGAAAATTTCGCTTGCCCAACTGTCGCGTGTTTCTATGGTAATACTTTTTTGTTTGGTACTTTTTTTACCGGTAATCAGCAAAAAATACCGGTAATTTGCGGTTTGAAGAGAACTACACAGTATCTAAACCTACAAGGGGGTAAGTAGGGGGTAAATTTTCACGAGAAAATTTTTGGAAAGTTGACGAAACACCCAATCCGTACGGTAAAACATTAGAGAACAATTTTCCAGATTTTCTAAAATTTCCTATATTTTTTTTCAAAAATAAATGAACAACTAGCTAACTTGGCACGGTTTAGAACTATTTTGGTGAAATATAGACTTACAATACAAGAAAATAAATTTCTATGTTTTTTGAATAAATCATTAATTTCAGTTTTTTTTTCTTGGTGCATAACCGATGCATAATCTCCGGCTGATAACTTTTCATCCATTATTTTTTCCTGAATTAAAGCAGCAGGCACAAGTCGACGGATTTTTCAGGGACAATAGTCAAATTATTAATACAACTTGTCATGTCGTGTCACGTTCAACTCTGATGGGAACCGATTTCTGTTGTAAATTTTGAATAATTTTTCAAAATAATCCTGATGTAGACTTCGCCAACAAACGACCGCATATCTCCGCCATATCGATTACGGGAACTCCTGGTCATTTTTAACTAGATTTAGCCAAAAATTGTATTTAATCTAGCTTTTTGCTTACGACTAATCCGATTGAATTCTTTGATAGCTAAAACAGAGCACAAATATCTGGTGAATAATTGATTTTAAAAATTGTGCCGAATCCGACGATTTGTTACCAATTTTTTAGGAAAAACTAGTATTTTACCAATTTCAGTAATTTCAGAAAAAGTAAAATAAATTGGTCCGATGACTAATTTTTTATTTATTTCTCTCACAAGATATTTGTGCTCAGTTTGAGCTATCTAAGAATGTTATCGGATGAGTTGTTTTTAAAAGCCAAATAAAGTATAAAATTTGGCTGAAACCGTGAAAAATGACCAGGAGCCCCCGTAATTGATATACTTTGATAATTCAGACGAGCGAGCATTCTGGGTTCTTTTCGCTGTAAGTGATTATTTTCACCTTTAAAGGTAATGTCGTTCTTTTCAATTTCTTGACTTTTATCTGATTATTTTGAACGAAAGTTAAAGAAATCAAAAATTCCCATATCTAGAATTTCGTTATTCAAACATTAAAGCCTATATATTCACGAAATATAAAAAATCTTTTTTCTGCTCTTTTTTTCACTCGACCCGAAAAAGTACCCTTATCCGTACGATGCACCCTTATCCGTACGATTTTTGCCGAGCTGAGGCGTACGGATAGAGGGTGCACCCAGTGTACACAGTAATCTAAACCTACAAGGGGGTAAGTAGGGGGTAATTTTTCACGAGAAAATTTTTGGCATTATTTTTTTGACACCCGACTCCACCTAGTGGAGTAAAGAGCACTTTTGATTCTCGCACGGATTATCACAGAGAACCTGCAATTATACTTAGATGGGTAACTTTTCACAAGAAAATTTTGGCATTATTTTTTAACACCCACACCACCTAGTGGAGTAAAGAGCACTTTTTGATCTCGGCACTAGGATATCACTAGAGACTCTGCCATTATACTTATATGGGTAACTTTTCACGAGAAAATTTTTGGCATTATTTTTTTGACACCCGACACCACCTGTTGGGGTACAGAGCATTTTTTGAATCTTGGAACTGGAGCATCAAAAAAATTTCGCCACCAGGTGTAGTCGGATGTGAAAATAAATGATGTAAATTTTTCTCTTGAAAACTTACTCGGATAAGTACAATTTCAGGTCTCTATGATATTCCAGCTCCAAGATTCAAACAGTGCTCTTTACTTCACCAGGTGGTGTCGGGTGTCAACAAAAATAATGCCAAAAATTTTCTCGTGAGAATTTACCTCTTACAGTATATTTGTAGGTTTAGATAATTTGTATGGTCTCTAAAATACGAAAAAAAAATTTCATTCAATACAATTTTAAAGTTTTTCCAAAGATTATTTTGTCCTTAGATACTTATTCAAAAATTAAAAAAAAATGCGTAGGTTTTCGCACAATTGATGTTATTTTGTAGAAGCACTTATTATAGACACACATTTTTTTCAGTGCAAACGAAAAAATAAATTATCATTTCTTACGCAACAGTTTTTACGCAACTTTTTGGGATGAAAACTTGAAGCATATTTTTTATCGTTTAAACTAAATGGTTTTTATTTTAAAATTTCAATAATTCTAAATGATAACCTGAACTGGAAATTCGCCGCCAATTTCAGGTCTATGTCTACGAGCTGCAGAATTTTGAATCGCTTCTTGCAGACATTGATGAAGCTCACGACATTTTTTTGTGTAAAATTTACTCAATTGCGTTTCTTGTCCATTTCGACGCCATAGACATAATACCTAGATATAAGTTAGAGAAGATTTCACGACATTAGGAGCAATGTCCTATTTTTTTAGATGGGCGGATTTTATTTGAGTTAACCCATTTGGATTTCGGCTGGCAGAACTAGACAAGATGGCATCAAACAGTTTTTTGGCATGTGAAACCCTGAGAAAAAATAAACGAGCAAATTTTTTGTATGCTACAAATCAGTAATCCAAATTGCTTGAGCATCCTGAAGGATTATCCGAATAACCGTTTTTTGCGAATTACCGGTAAACCGGTATGGATTCATAAAACCTGTATGGATTCATATCTTACTTTTGTTTTCGGGCAAAAAGTCATATTAATCAATTTTTCATGCCACCATCTTTCACAAATTGTACCCATTCCATTTCTAAGAATCAAGGCATCGGTACAGACTTCTAAAAATAGAACTTCACCAGCAGCACTTGTTCCAGCATGAACTACAAAACTTTGCTTTCGAATATGTCGAGAACCAAGAGGCTTCAAATCTGCCGAATTCCCCTTTAATTCTTCGCAGTTATCTTTGATTGGTTAGAATCTCAATATTTGGAAAAATGTTGATAGGCGAAAACAAAATAAATTTCTTATTAAGATCGTTGAAATTTTATTCTTAACGTAAAAATAAGATTAATCTTGATCATGCTTTTAAGGGGGTACTGGTCGCTGGAATTGAATTTTCTCGATAGAAAATTAGCCATACAGAGCTTTGAGGATAATAGTCAGATTAACTATCTTGTAGAACTATCCTTTATCTTCTGAAAAATAAATCTCAATTTTTTTTTGTATGCATACATTCCGTCACACATAAGCGACACAAGACGACCTAAGCCACAATGGTAAAACTATCTCCTCCTAGGTTTTATGTTGAAATTGGCCAAAATTTTGACATAACTTGGAAAAGTGGTAGGCCAAACTTAATATCAGACAAATTTTCGAATTTCGCTATATTTTCTCTAGAATGTGGAAAAAACCACCGTTTTTTGGTAATTATCCGTCGGAAAAACTATCTCCTCCTAGGAAAATTTATTAAATTCATTCAATTTTTTTCTAAGCTAGCTCATACAAATACAAACAGTATTCTCAGACACTTTTTGAGATTTCGACCTCAAACTCGAAATATGATTTTTTTGAGGACCCAAGAGAAAAATTTCGAAAAAAAAGTGCTTAGATTTTTTTGTAAGTATGCTCAAAAAAAACCCCTGAAACACTGATCAGAAAGTTGCCTTATGTCAAGATGATATTTTGACGTTTTAGTTGTTAAATTGAAGCAAACGTAATTTTTTTAGTTCATTTTGAAAAAAAAATCGAAAAAACGCGATTGTTATCACCCTTGGTCATTTTGGAGCATTTGTATGGCCCCTAAGCCCTCATAAAAGCAGCAACCAGTACCCCCTTAAGGGAGTATACGCCTCTGATTTGACATATTCTCTGTGAATTATTTTGAAAACTGAGAGCTTATGAGAAAAACCGAAAATACTCATTTGTAGATTTATCCTTGATCTTGCGACTCAGTACATCAAAAATTGTTTTTGACATTAACACTTGTTGTTACAGTATCTTTACAAGGGGGCATACCGAAATTTAAGCGCGAGCTTTTTTGATCGGATAACTAACCAATTCTAGAACGGCAAATAACCGACTTTTTTTTTGCAATTTCAGACTTTAAAATCTATTTCCTCCGCGGATAAATTTTCAAAATAGCTCAAATTTTAAAGAAAATTTTGAATACAGTCATCGCTCCCTAACTGGGACACAGCGCCCTAACTGGACATTTTTTGGTGTCGGTCAATATGTCTCTAACTGGAACAGTAAAAAAGATACTTTTTGAACTTATGGATATATTTTTGAAAGACCCCAAAAAGCAGAATTGCAGAAAATGTCTTTTATTTGTTTTCAAGAATTCTGTAACATAAATCATATTATAGACAAAACTTTTTTCATTTACTTTCGAATTAAACCACAAAATAAAGCAATTTTAATCTGCAATGCAGCTTTCTAAGCAAAAGTATAGGGGTGCGCGCTAACTTGAACACAGCACCCTAACTGGAACATTTTTTTAGGTCGGTAAGTGTTCCAGTTAGGGAGCGATGACTGTATTTAAAATGAATTTTTATACATTGTAACTTTTGAAAAAAGGATATTTTTCACTCTTACATCTCTCATTGCCGATCCCTGCTCTCAATAATATATTTCGAGAAGATAACCGACTTTTTTTAATTCAACTTTTATTTGTCGCAATCACACTTTTAGGGAGCATCACACTTTTAGGGAGCATTAGGCGCGCCACTTTTTACACACTTTTTGATTTCTTGATATATGTTTGTTTGAATAGACAATTTACTGAAAGTGTAAAGATTTTGTATCCAATTTTTTATTATAGCTTGTGTTTTTTCGATTTTTTTTTTGTTTTTTGAATGAAACAGATGCAAAAGTTACTGGAAATTGAGAAAAAAATATCAATTTATTAAACGTTCAGTTTTTGGAAAAAGCAAGTAGACATATTTTAACCAAAGTAAAAGATAGATACTATATTTAATTACATTAATATAAATTATTAGTTAAAACTTTAGGGGATGGTGGTTCCTACATTTTCTGCAGTTATTATGTTATAAAAATGCACCAAATCGATTGTAATACATTTAAAAAAGCAAATTAAGCCGAAAAAAACAAAAAAAATCGAAATTTTGGGATTTTTCAAAGTTTTTAAAGTATTTTTATCTACAAAGTCGATTAACTTTTACAGTCTACTCAAGTGACAAATTCTAGAGTTTTACGCACTGTAATCAAAAATTCAAAACCTAATTTGTTTGGGTTTTCATTATCTTACTTTTACAAAAAATGCAAAAAAATTGAAAACCAGGGAGGAGATAGGTTTACAAGGACGAAAATGGTAAAAATCGGCGGTTTCAGGCATTCTAGAAAATGTGTGACGAATTTGAGAAAAATCAAAACCTAGAATCTTTAAGTTTACTAAGTTCCTATATGATATAGGCTATATCTGTGGTGAATATCAAAGCTTTTGATTAAAAAACCAGGGACGAGATAGGTTTTGAAATATGGAAAGTGTGCCGTGTTACAGACATTAATCACCTAATAATTATGACTAATAAATTACTATACTTAAGGGGATAGTGGTTTCTAATTTGACATATTCAAGGTGATCATGCACGAAATAGGAAAATATCTCAGTAGATTGTATGTTCAGAACTACTGAGATATTTTCCTATTTCGTGCATGATCACCTTGAATATGTCAAATTAGAAACCAGCATCCTCTTAAGTATAGTAATTTATTAGTCATAATTATTAGGTGATTAATTCTTTTGATGGTACAATTGTAAAATATCTTTTATGTCGAAACTCTATAAAAACAGGTGAATTTTTGTCGTATTGTCCATATAAAAATGCACTAAATTGATATATACTTATTTTAAAAATTGGTAACCAGTGCCTAATAATTTTTGAATTTCTTTATCTTGCTGCAGGCCTATATGTGATTTCCCAAGCATTCTTCTGACTTTTCGTCTTATAATATTTGGCGAAACATTCATCATAATCATAAACGCACTCATATTGTATAATACTGTAACAAGTAACATATCTTCATCATTTTCCAACCTACGCTTTTCCTTGGTGGCAAGATTCTTGTATCGCACAATCATGTCAGTTGGCCCATGCTCCATACCAAGGGCATCACGTTCGAGACTCACTACGTCTAAAAATGCATTTTCCCATAATTGAGGAATTCTCCAAATCGAGTTATCTTCGCGGCTAAATAAACGAATAAATAACAAATCTATAATGGGGGTTGCGTGTGTTAAGAGCTGTGAGAGGTGTCAGGAGTAGTGTCATGGAAAAACGTTTGCTGAAAATTTGTTAATAGACTAATTTTGCCAAGAAGATATGATTTGTCGTGGTCTGACGACAATCCAATTTACTGTTTGGCGCTTGAGAGCTCTGAAGTTTGGGCCGTTCGGAAATTTTTACCGCTTTTCGGCATGAATACACATCAAATGTATTTAGTTTTGTCAGAATGTCTTAAAATCTTTAAAAAAAATGGCGGAATTTCTTTTTAAGGTATAATTTTTTATTACATAAAATCGGCCTCAAGGTGAGAATGGAAGTGCGATGAGCTTTTGACAGCAAAAAAATCATTTCACTTTCATTCTAAATAAGTGAGCAAAAAAATCAGACAGCAATACTCGTATATTAACAATTATTTTAACACACGACTCCCTTATAGATTGGGTAACTTTTGCATCTTTTATCCGACTTTTACCAAATTATTCTTGGTTTTTGAGATTTTTTTAAATAATTCAAAATTACAAATAATTGTTATTTATTTTAAGTCAATATTTCGCCGAACAGTACATGTATTCAGGTAAAACAATTTTAAATATTTTTTTATATTCTGTGCCTTCAACTTTCATTTGTAGTCTTAACGATGCCATTCGGCGAAATATTGACTTGAAAATAAATTACAATTATTTGTAATTTTGAATTATTTTACCAAATTGTCTCTCGATTTACAATGCTATTAGCTCCACTTTTCAAATTCACAATTAAATTAGTGCTAATTTGAGTAAAGTAGTTTTTGAGGTGAGCAACTGAGAATACGCGCGACATTATTATTGCATTTGAAAATAAATATCTTCCAAAAATTGACAGTTTTGTCTTGATAGAACAACGTGTTATTCAAAATAACGTAGGTTTTGGCTAAATTTTGGTCGTTTTGTCCTCATAGATAATCAAGATAGTACTTCAAAAATCATTTTTGCTACTCTTCTTTGTGGAGTTTTTTATCTTAAATTATTAAAAGTTAAGTTCATACCTTAAAGATTGGTATAGGTAGACCCTGAACTCATTCTCATCTTCGTCAGTTTCAACCTCCATCATTTTCCCTCCTCTATACTTTAACTCTCTAGCGCTACATATAGATGGTCTATCGCTATTTATCGACGAATCGGAAACCCTCGGTTCAAGTTCTCCGATCTTCTGATTGGTCAATTGCCGATTTAAGGTCGCCATGGCCCCAGTTGCCGACGATTTTGCGGCTTTCATAGCATTATCAAACGATGATAAGGACTCGGATAAAGACGCTCTAGGAGTTAAAACAGCGTCTTCACGGGTGCAAAAATGCGTGTGGCCAATTTCCATTAGAAAAAACACGGAAGATAACCCACCGTGACCGCGTCTTTCTCGGAAATTTGACTCTAATCCACTTTCAATACATTTAAGGAGGTCTGATATACCTCTGAAAGCTTTAGGGGAGATTTCAACGCTTTCAACGTAAATTGTATTTTCTTCACGCTGCGTCAGCTGATTTAGACGGGATAACATGTAAAGGCGCCAACTTTCGAATTCCATAAGTTTCTTTAATTTTCGAAGGCGAATCCAACTTTTGATAGGTTGTAAATAGGGCGCAAACCGGGCATTTTTTATTGCGTTGTTCCGAAAAAATTGTTCGAAAAATAATGGTCATTTTAAGGAAAAATCTACCTTCACATAAACGTTATTGAAAAAATCCCTGCACTTCCCAGTGAAAAATTAACCATTGAACCATTTTTTCGAAAAATGTAAATCGAACATTTTTTTTGAAATAGAAAATTTTATAAAAAATCGAAGAAAAATATGTTCATTATGCAGCATAATTTATGCTCAAAAGCAGCGTATTTTTATCGGAAATTATGAGTTTCTTGAAACGACATCTGACACTGATGAGTGGCATGTTTAGGGTGCGCACCCTAGGCATGTTATATGGTTATGCTACATCACGGGCCCTACATTTTGAGTTGTCGATTTTTTGTATTTTACACATGGTATACTCGGTATTTTTATTTCCAAATATTTTTTGACAAGTTAATATCTATAACGAGGCCTCCTCAAGATTTTTAGCCATTATTGCGTTATAAAAAAGCCGGAATGACTAATAATCACCAGATATAAGAGAAAATTCTATCCATGATATATTGTTCAAATTGGGTAAAATCGACCACTTAAGTTCTACTGTTCAAATAACCAAATTTGTGCTTAATTTTATGACGCGTATGTGGTTATAATTTGTGATCATTTATATCGAAAAATCGCATTTTTTTCTTGGAATAGTCGGTTTCCCAAACTAAGGTGGTCCTCAAAAATATTTGTTGGAAAGTTTCCAAATTATTAATTCCCTTATCCTGACTCCATTACCGTCAAGTGCTTCTCTAGCTGCCTCTCGAATTAATTCTGCATCTTGATTTATTTCCAATCGTTTCTTTTGTCTCGCCGCCAATTTCGCTTGTTGGATAGCTCTAATCTCCATTTGTCTTGCCGTGGGACTACTTGAATAAAGATTTTGAAAATTGAAATTCAAAAAAACCCAGAAGTTATTACTGTGGGCCTTGGTCACGCGGACAGAATTGGAAATCCTGTTTTGTCCGCTACATTTTTATGGCCAATGAATTTATAGTCAAAATGTCCCTGTTGTCCGCCCAGACTTGTGTCCGCTTGGCCAAGACGCACTGTAATTC
This sequence comes from Oikopleura vanhoeffeni, assembly GCA_004367855.1. Taxonomy (NCBI): domain Eukaryota; kingdom Metazoa; phylum Chordata; class Appendicularia; order Copelata; family Oikopleuridae; genus Oikopleura; species Oikopleura vanhoeffeni. The sequence continues at coordinate 51,191 of SCLH01000095.1, read as the reverse complement.
GAAAAAATTTCAATTTTTTACCCGACTTCAAACTTACAGCGGATCTTGAAAAAAATGGGATTTTGTACTACTATACTAAATATAGTATAAATAAATAAAATCGTAAAAACTTCACGGCGCTGAAAATTTTTTGCTGACTAGGTAAATAACGTGTTTTTGAGGATATCCGAAGTTTGGGATTTTTCTTGAAATTTGTCAAAAGTGAATTGTTCGCACCGATCTTTGAATTTTTCCAAGAAATTAAATATTTCGCATGAATAAAAGCACCGAAAATTTTTTTAAATTTCGAATTTCCTGGTTTTGTAACCGATTTAATACGGTCGGAAGTATTCGAAAAAAAAAGGCACTTCAAATCAAGAGTCGAGATTTTGACGCTTCTAATGGTACTATTCTGAAGTTTGTATGGCACACGGTTTAACTGTAAATCGCCTTTGAGAAGACCTCTAATGTCGACGAACCTCTGCAGAATTCTACCCATAATTAAAAAAAAATTTAAATCTTTGGCTTGGAGTAGTGGATTGAATTGATTGTTTATTCATTCCGCGATTTGTCAGATGTGGTGATGATTTTGCAGATGAAGCAATTGAAGAATTCGACGTTGATCGAGCTTGAGAACTGATAGAACAGCCACGGGACATTGGTGGCCGGGTACGGACTAAAGCAAGGTTTTCTGGACGTTCATGTTGATATTTTTCAGCAGGTGCCACAGCGAGTTCAAGCGATTCCTTAAATATTTATCAAATTTTTAAATTTTGCGTTTAAATTTTTTAATATTTATTATTTTTTAACAATATTTTCGATTTGATAATTTGCAGTGCCCTAAGAGTAAAGAAGCTGGGACTAGAAAAAATAACACCTAACCTAGAATTTTCGAACAAAAAAAATATTATGGTTTCTGTTTGTCTGGTAAATTTAATATTTTAATCACGTTATCTGCTAATAAGTTCTAAAATTGGAGATTTGAATAAAAAAGTTAAAGCGAGAAAAACATCTTACTAAAAGGGCACCGTTTCCTCGCGAAAATTGAAATGTTTTCTCATTTAATAACATTAAAATAAGTACCATTGTACCAGAAAACTATATATTTCCGAGGTATATATCGAAAATTATCCCTAATGAGTCTTTCTCAGCACGCGTCATAACTTTGAGAAAGTATTATGAGGGACACTGGCTCAAAGTTATGACACGTGCTGAGAAAAACTCAATAAGGATAATTTTCGATATGAGGGGTTTTCATGAGATTTACGATTTTGAAATAAGAAAAAATGAAAATTTTTAAGAAGAAAAAAGCAAGTAAAAGATAAAATGGTCAGTCGACTTTTTTTTCAAATGCATATATTTTTTATAAAAGGTGCGTAGGCGGTAATCAGCAGTAAGATACAAATCAAATTTACGAAAGGTTTCATTTTTCGAATATTTTTTTTAATTTTGTATTTTTGCGGCATAAGTTACTCCGGTAGTACACTCCCCTAAATGTCTAACGAAAATTAAAAGAACATTACATTGGCCCTGATTGGCTAAATCGTTAAAACGATTTGAATCACATCAACGCCCATGAGTCATCTTTTAAGACAATTTTCTGTTTACTTTTAGCGAACCGTACAGAAATTATACTGTTAAATTTATACCTGATGAACAAGTTTCCCGGATTCTATCGAATCTGCATTTGTCATAAAATTTTCAAGATCGGTTCCCATGGCTATATTATATTTAATAGACTCAAACTGCTGTGCAAACCATTTAGCCTTGTCTCCAATAAGTGCTGGATCCCAAATTCCGCTCTGAATTCTCATAAACGCTACATTTGTAGGAGATAAACACCATTCTCCAAAATATTCAACCGCTTGTGTTCGGGCGAGATTTGAGATGAAGTCTTCTTCAGTTACCACTTTACCAGTGACTTTTTCAACTGATTGAAGAAAACAATCAGCTTATAATGGATTTATTTGAAGGCAATTTCAGTCTCAGATAAAATGCTGAAAATTAAAATATGAAAAATCTATTCTTCAGTCAATTTTTTTTTGCCTTATATCGATCATGATGCCCGAGTAACTTAAATTTCTTATTCCATATTCTTTTAAAAGGCAAATGAGAGATTTAAGTTACTCGGGCATCATGATGGATATACAGAGGGAAGCCCAATATGGCCAAAAGTTGTTTTCCAAACCAAATTCGGCGATATGGGGACAGAAATAAATTATTTCGTTCTAAAATGAAACTTTTTCAATTTTATAAGTTGTTTCACAGTAAGTTCAAATGAAGTTAAATACCAAAATGTGTAGAATCACGTACCCCCCCAAACGCTATCAAATGAAAATTCAAAAAAATATATTTGGGAAATTAATTCTTGAAATATGACGTCGTTCTTAACGCACTCAGAGTAATTTATAATAAAAAATTCAAACGCCCACGCAATTTCGGCGATATATGGGCATTTGCAGGAATTTACCTGAAAGTCGTGAAATTTCGTAGGTTTTTATTGGGAAATTCGGCGATATTGGGCCGCCGTTATGGGGCCTTCTCCTGTATGCAATTATATGTATCAGCGAATTTTTAAAAATCGAAAATGGCACTAAAGAGTCAAAAACAGCAATTTGTTATTTCATTGGAGATTTTCCCATTTAGTGCTTTTTCGATTTTCAGAATTCTTATTTATAAAAATACGCTTATAAGGAGAAGATGAGTTGTCTCTATAAGGACAATTTCACTTGAGTCGGAAGACTTATCTGTAAATCTCAATTTTTCTATGACAAGTGCCTTTTTGGCCAAATTTAACAAACAAAAATATGGTCCACTGAAAAATAGAATTTATATTTATTAACGCTTTAAGTTTCAAATCAAACCCTTTCCTTGAAAAGCCACCACCGGTCTTGGATATAATCTTAGTGTTCTCATATGTTTATTACACCCCCTTAGAATCCCCGGAGCGTCGAAAAATCGTATAAGAGCCACCCTAGTAGCAATATCAACACTGTCCACGTCACTTCCATAAATGAAGGATTCTTGAAGAGTTTCAGAAATATAATTTGAACGCTCAGCAGGAGATGTGAAAACTGTTGTATCATCTGTACCCATAGCCTAAATAATAAAAATTCATTTTGGCTGAAAATAATGACGAACTTTTTTTTTGCTCTTCAGTAGAAATTTTATGAAAAACGTGTGTTTATAAATTATTTTTCGAAAAACAGGTCTAATATGAAGACCTTTTTTTCCGATAATTTAATGCTTTATTGTTAAAAAGTGCGGACAATTAAAAGGAAAAATAATTGTCTATGTGCTCATAATCTTAAATTTTTCGAGAAAAGCGGCCTTTTCGTGGTCGAAAAATGAGTTTCAGCATACAAAAATTCATTTTTTAATGTTTGTCAATTACGGCCGACTCACACATTTTTTTAATTTGAGCTACTGTGATTTTTGGCCAAGCGGACAGAATTTGAAATCCCATTTTGTCCACTACATCTTTATGGTCATCGAAAATTTTCGTTTTGTCCACTAAGAGTAACTTTTTTAGAATTTTCAGAAAAACGCATAGATTTTGCCAGTTTTTTGCGCTTGGCCAAAACCCACAGTAGATTGATATCAAATTTTTAAAGTTGAAATTTTGCTCGCTTCGCATCTTAGATATGACTCATAGTGAATAAAAAAATATATTTTACGAAACATTTTATATTTGAAAAAAAAAACATTATTAATTTTTATTCAAATTTTCACAAAATTTACCCTTTCTCTCACACATTTTTCGCAGCAATTAAATAATCTAAATTTCGCAATATTTCTCACTAAAATCATGTTAAACTGCTATTTCATTCCTGAAAAACAACTTTTGAAAATAAATAAAACAATTCGAAACTAGTTAAGTAAAACATACTATGATTATACATGTATTTTACGAAAAAAATTAGTTTTTCATCAATAATAACTTCGCTTTTAAAATTATATTAATTACCTGCAGAGCTTGATAAAGATGAGCTTTCAATTTCAGGTCTTCTTTTTCCGGAATTTCCGGCAATGGGGGTTCATCTTTTGGTTGGAAAATTGTATTTTGATCAAGATCAACAACCCAAACATCCTTCGGTAAAGTTATCTATTTCGAAGGTGCCTTATTTACAAAAAATAGGTTGGAAATTTAACCGCTATTTTTTTAAATAAAAAAATTTAAAGCCCAACTAAGGCCCGATAAGTCATATTATTTTCCGACACAAAAACTTTATCTGTTCATAATTTTCGATTTGTTCTCACTATAGAGACGCAAAAACCGAAACATTTCAAAAAAATACAGTTTGAAATTGACATAAATTATTTACTATTATGTCTCGAACAACCACAAAATATAAACAAATTTTAAGTATTTTCTTACCGTGATTATTTAATAAAACTTGATTTAAGGTCGTTTTTTTTAGGTGGGCCACGTTAAGGGGTATCTGTTCTGAGAGAACCAGACTAGATAGCGACAAATGCATCTAAAATCTTAACGAATTTGGAACGGTGGAAATTTTTTCGCGGTGATTACCGGTTCACAATTTCGATGACTGATTTACGGTCACGTGATCAACCTAGGAAGCCAAAAAAAATTTCTACCGCATATTTTTTTCAAAGGTTTCACGTGCAGAAAACCATTTGTCGCTATCTTGTCTATTTCTCCCAGTCGAAATCATAAGTGGCCCACCTAAAAAAAACGACCTAACTTATTTTAACTTTGTGGCGCATATCTCTGTCCGATCTGTTAACAATTAAAATATACTATGCGGCATAGTCTATGCCCATGTTTTATAGCAAAATATATATTAGGGGAGAATTTACTCCAAAACTAAAGGTCCGCATAATTTTTCAAAAAAAATACTGTAAACTAAAATAATCGTTTTAACCCCCACCTGCAACAATGTATTTGAAAACACAGAGATTGAAAAAATATTTTCGGCGGTGGTATCTTTCGTATGTAAAAAAAACCCAAAATTTTGTCTTAATAACTGTAAGAAAAAATGGCACCTTCCTTTTTGAGCAAAACGAAAGACGCGGGAATCCCGATAACATATGGCGTTGGTGCCAACAAAATTTGCTCCGAACTAGGCATGAGACAGGGTAACAAGGGAATGACAGGAAACATATACTCCAGGGGATACAGCATCGACACTAGCGCGAGTACGGACATTGTTAGAGCATTATAATCGCGGGAAATTACGAGAACTTTGGAAGTTTTTAATTTAGATCGGACCATTTTGTTTTTAGAGATTTAGAACAAACAGTGATGGCAACCTTAATTTTTCAATGGGACTTCGGATCTTAAAGATTATTTCCAGGCTACATGGAAGAGATTTTTTGAATTTCGGATTATTTAGGTGATTATTTGGAGACAAAATCCAACAAATGAATATAAAATTTGGTTTTCTGAAAAAACTCTAAATCATTACTAAGTACAGGGTTGTAAAAGGGATCTTCCGCGACCGTATTTCCTATCCCCATTTTTTGCCAATATTTTTCTACGCGAAAACGGGATGTAAAACCCATCCAAAAGCCATTCTTTTTACAACCCTGACTAAGTATTTAGTCATAATCATATTCTAGGGATTATTTTGGGGTCACAGTTTTTTTTTAAACTTGCATAGATGAAAAAATGAGAATGACTTCAGTGACTCAAGTGAAACCCTACATATCTCAAAAAGGGATCCTTAGGCCTCTACTTTCGCCTTCGCGTTTGAACTTATTTTTGACCAAATTCGGGTCAAACGCGAACGCGATAGTAAAACCCTAGGGATTCCAATATTTGATATGAAAAAACGAAAATCCACCTATATTAACAAATTCTACGAATATTTTGGCCCTTTATTACTTAATAAAGATAACATGTAATTTTTATATTATTTCTGACCATTTAACGCAGGCTTACAAAAGGGATAGCTATTATCCCTTTTCATAGCAAAAGATAGAGAAGATTTGGGGCGTAGCCGTAAATTTTACCTATCTTTTGCTATGAAAGGGGATAAAAGCCATCCCTTTTGGAAGTCTGATTTAACGGCTGTCGAAGGTGATATTTATATGGTACATAACCGGTTTATATGGTACATAACAGTGAAGGTTCGAAAATAAGGAAATTTGAGACATTTTTGGAAAATTTCCGAAAAACAATCTGAAATTCAAAAAAACACTTCCATGTAGGCTAGATATACTAACGAAGCCTCAAAGAAAAAAAAATAAGGTTGCCATCACCGTTTGTTATAAATCTCCAAAAACAAAATTGTCCGATCTGAATTAAAAACCACCTTTGTGCTCGAGCAAAATACACGTCAGGACTTTTAAGCATTGCTTCACTCCTAGGAGTTCAAGGGGTAAATGTAGAGGAAAGTCTATTAAACTCAGTCGGGTCGGGTCAGGGAGAGCAAAGCATATTGTGGAATGTTCATCAGGTAATAGTTGAAGATAAAGAACACTTTTATAATGTCAAAATATAAAAAAAGGGGCGCAATAAAAATAAAAATTTTGGAGTACACATTTTGGTCGCCTTTTTAAAATGTCTATTTTTGATGTAAAAAGTATGCGGAAAAAAGCAATTTGTTTCCATTAAAACTGGTCAACTAAGGTTTATGCTACCTAGTGGTATGAAAATTAATCCAAAATTTGTTTTTTGCGACATAAGATTTATTATCGCATACACTTTTGCTTCAGATTGTTAGACTTTTCCCGCCTACGCATATTTCATTGCAAAAAATAAAACTCAAAAAGTCGACCAAAAATATAGTCAAAAATTTTCGCACAAAATTTTGTCGAGTTCTGTAAAAATTTCAAATTTGGCGGAAATCATTACTTTTTAGGTTTTTATATAAGTATTTTTAGTCCAATACTCATCGTGGAAACCATTCCGAGTCATGCGTAGGTTTAAGTTATTTAATACAAAAAACCAGCTTTTTTCACCGCTCGGAATGCTCCCCACGATTAGAATTGTAAGACACTATTTAAATGTGAATTTCAGTTTTCGCGTCAAAACGTAACTTTAAATCAATGATATTCATTTTGGAATATGTCACCGTCGTCTCAAAAACATAATTTTGTTTTATAAACGTGAAAAACGGCCACTTTTTCATTTCAGACACATAATGCACCATGCTCTAAAAATTTTTCGTAGATTCATTTTTCGAAAATTTAAGAAAAAAATTGTTCCTGCTAAATATATCAATTTATATGTAATTTTTTCAATCTAACGCGAAAAATCTTAATTTCATGAACTATTTTGACATCATTCCTTTTCCCAGTTTCTGGCATCGGTGAGTCTAAAAGTAAATTGATCCAACTTTCTATAAGTAAAATATAACTCTTGTAAATTTCTGGTGTTGATTCTAGCAAAACCGAATCTGTAAAATAATCCCATATTGAATGATTTACTGGATACGCTCGAATTCGACTCCATTCTTGGTAACAGCGATCTAAAAAAATTATTTAATAAATAATACAATAATTTTTTAAAATTTTTGGTCGATTTTTATAAATGCCTATCTTTAACTATTAAAAGTGCGTCGGCGGAAATCAGAACTACAAGTATAATACAAATTTACGAAATATTTTATTTTTCGATCATATTTGTATTTCTACATTGAAACCGAATGTTTCATGGTACACAAATTAACCCCCACCTGCGCAACAGTGTTTTGCAACACATAGACCAAAAATATTATGGAGAATTATTATTTTGGCTAGTGGAATATCGGAACAGACACCTGAAAGTTCCCCTTATTTTTCATTTTGGTGAATTTAAAAATTTCTCATCAGCCCAGAAATGCATTATTCGTTATTTTTGTTATGCACTGAAAACAGCACTTGGACCAGATTTATCTTGAGAACCTATATATAATAATGGGAGTAACTTTTGAAGAGAAAAATTTTGGCATTATTTATTTTTACACCCGACACCACCTGGTGGTGCAAAAACCACTTTCTTGTATCTCAACACTGGGACTAAAATTTAAACTTTATATTTGTTTTTGCTATATTAAAATAGTATTTTTACAACGTTTCGACTTTATTATTCATCTTCAGGTAATGAGTGAAAACAGAAATATTTTTCAGAACGAAAAGTTGACACAAAAAAAGAGAAACAAAAGTAATTTGGCAAAAACGGGCTCTCAGAAAATTTTGCCAAATTACTTTTGTTTCTCTTTTTTTGTGTCAACTTTTCGTTCTGAAAAATATTTCTGTTTTCACTCATTACCTGAAGATGAATAATAAATTCGAAACGTTGTAAAAATACTATTTTAATATAGCAAAAACAAATATAATTTGTGCCTCAAAAACCCAAATACAAAAAAAAAATTTAAACTATTAATATACTCCTGGGGGTAATTTTCACAGATACAATTTTTAGCATCATTTTTTTGACACCCGACACCACCTGGGGGTGTAAAGAGGGCTTTTTTGAATCTCGACACTGAGACAAGCAATTTTTGTGCTAAGCATTTCAATCTGTGTTCTGAAACACTGATGTGCATGTGGGCACTTGAATATCGTGCCCAGTTGGGGGTTAATCCAAAATTTGTATTTTTTTGACATAAGTTTTTTATTGCACACGTTTTTTATTGAACTTGGTAGCCTTTTTGCGCTTAGACAATTTTCATAGGAGAAAAAATGTCGACATAAAATGTATACTCGGATAAAACCGGTCGAAATTTTAATTTTTTTCCTTATTAAAATTAAAAAATCTTAAACTCTAGATTGGTAACCGATATACTCTCTTGCAAACCAATGTTTACGTTGGGAAACGATTTATTAGTAATTAAAAATTATTAATTTCTCCGGTATATGATTATCTTATACGGTATATCCCTAAGAATAATTCATATCCTGGGTTAATTTCGGATGCGATTACAGTACAGGCAAATCTGAGGAAATTATAAATACGTTTCTCAGAATTGCCTGTACATTTGCTTTATTTGAATCCGGTTTAACTCATTTCACAACAAATATATCTTTATTTTAAAAGTATTCTAACTTGAAGCTAAAAATTGTAGGAAATTGTCTCATATATTATATATCAGACAATTTCCTGAAGATTTTTAGATTCAAGTTAGAATACTTTTAAAATAATTAAAGTTTACATTTGGCTTATTTTAAAAAAAAATATTTTTCTCTCGGTGGGAAAGCTCGGAACCAGCACATACGATCTTTTTGAAATTTTGGGACATCATGCAACTTTTTAAACAACATATCGCTGCAGAGCTAGTTTTTTTTAAATTTCGTATTTTACCGGAACTTATCGGTTTATGGAAAAAGGCCGATTTTGAGTTTCGTAGGGTTAAATTGAGCTAAAAATTTTCAGTTTAGAAATTTTTTACGAGTTCTTTACCAGCGCTATCTATAATTTTCTTCAGCGTTGCCAAAACAGTCCGAAATCCAGAAATAAATTGATGATTTGTTAAAATACAAATTGAAGTAATTTTTCCTCGTTTTATAGTTTTAGAATTTCGATAAAAATTGTGACAAATTCCATATCGTATAATTGAAGTATCTTTGTCCGTCAGGGTAAATACAAACGAACTGTCTTTGCGGACTGCTGATCCACCAGAACATGCCTCAATGTGACTCCCCTCGGGTTGGCAGAAATAAGCCACATCATTTGGTAATCCAGATCCAATTTCTTAATTTTTTTAATGAAAAATTAGGCGGCGGGAAATAACGTGGGCCATTTTTATCAATTGCATAAAAAAAATTTTCTTCACCAAACATTTTTTTACTCAAAAAATTTTCAATTTTTTTATTGAAATTTGTTAATATTACCATATACAGTCTCTCCAACTGGAACGAAATTTAACGCCGAGTTTTCAAAGTGTATTTTATTTCGATGCGATGAGTACTGGTTCATACAAACCTTTTGAAATATTGGCCGTAACTATTCGAGCTATGCGTCACTGTTTTTTTCGATTTTTTACTGGTTATTTGTAATGTTTTTTGACAAAAAACCAATAATTTATAATAAAAATTTGGTACAAAATGGAAATCGAAAAAAAGCTTTGGAGTGTCATGTTGTTTTATATGTTGTATGCTGACCCATTATTTAAAAAAGATCTCATGTATAGTTCCGAGTTATCTCTCCGAGATAAAATATCCCTTTTTAAAAAACGAACCTTTGGGCGGTTTTCGGAGAAAATTTTGACACTAGTGTACGTATAATTCTGTATACTGGTGTAATTTTTTTTAGAAAACTGTAAAGTAAACTTTTGTCCCAGTTAGAGGTGTTAAGGTAGTTAGCGATACCCCACTGTGTATGATATTTATCTGGTTTTCGAGAAATTAAGTTTGCATTTTAATAGTAAAAACGAAATTTATAAAAAGCTGTCGATTTATTTAAAATCATCGTCAGATTGTGTTAAAAAATGACCAGTTTTTTTGTCAGCTAGAATTTTATCACCTTAATTTGACCATAAGGGGTCTCCAAAATTAAGCTGACGAAATAGCAAAATTCTAGCCATCGAACACTGTTCCTTTTTTGTTAACAAAATCTTACTTTGATTTGAAACAAATCTAAGGCTTATTTTAAATGTAGCTACAGCTATTTAAACGCAATGATTTTGATTTAAAGTTAAAGCTCAAAATTGTGTTAGAACAATGACTTTTGAGGGGAAATTCGAATATTTTTAAGTGCGCGCGATTTTTGCTCAAATATTTAAGTTTAAAACTATTCGGTCAACAATATTCAAATTATGAGTTGAAGTTCAAAAAAGTTGTCTAAACTTTGGACTCCAAAGTATCCCGAGCAAAAAAATATGATTTTAACTTGGTGAAGCTTCAGTACCTTCGTCGGGATATTGTTTTGCCAATTTCGAGACTTCTTCTAGTTTTGGCTCTTTAGCGTTGATCTGCGGTGACACGAAAAATAAATAATCCAACAATCGAGCACCCTTTTTATTTCGTTCGAACATCTAAAAATATCAATACAAAAAATTATGACTCAAATTTGGTGTTAAATTAACCCTCATTAAATTCTGTTATCCCCAAAAAATTTCATCAATTGCCTTTGAGGCATTTTGGAGCAATAATAATTTTGAAATATAATAAGTCTTCAAGAACTCTCCTTCCACCTGGCGGTGTAGTGCTCTTAATTTTGTTATTTCACTTTTAATATAAAATCGAATACAGGGGGGGCAATATTGCCAGAAGTGCTGATATTGCCGAATTTTAACCTACGCAAAATCACAATTTTTAGTCTAACTAATCCCTGTTATACAGGGTGTAAGTTTACCTTCTTTTTTCCAAACTGGTTACACTTGATTTCCGCCGTTTTGATTGGTTGTCAGAAGAGTTTTCTCAGATTCAACCAATCAAAACGGCGGAAATCAAGTGTAACCAGTTTGAAAAAAGAAGGGAAAAACCTTAACACCCTGTATATATCCATTATTATCCCCAGGTATTTGCCTGTAAAAAGAATAGGGAATAAGTTTTTAGTGTTACCCGGGGATAATAATGGATATAGGCCCCCAGTACAAAAGGGGTGCCCCATATTGCCGAATGTGCCAATATTGCCGAATTTTTTTGCCAGAAAACTTTCGGCAATATTGCCCCCATCTAATAGTTTTTCAAAATGGTATTTTCAAAATCTCTATTACGATTTGTTCTATGCCTCGTTTTAAAATATAGAAAATTAGCCTGTACAGCTCAGAAAAATTGAAAATTTAAACTCGACATTTTTGGGGACTAAGAATTATATTTTATTCATAGCACACTCGATCTGAATTTAAGATGAAGTGATTTAGCTAAATCGGATTCCTATATTATTAGCCAAAAAATGACGTAAAAACCCCTAAGATAGCAATGTCACAAAAATTTTCGAGCCAAAAATATATTTTTTCATTCTCTAAGATTTCGGAAAAACAAGTGAGATTCTGAAACGATTTAATACGCTGAAACATTTGAAACTTAGAATGTATATTCTCTTCAGATTTGTATCATATTTATAAATCAATCTGTTTTCCTTTAGTCTACGTTTCTCGTCAATGAAAAAATTAGAAAAATATAAATTCCGGAGCGCTGATTGGCCATCTGATTTCCAGTGGGAACCAATCAACTGAAGCGAAGTCTTAAAGGGGTCGGAAAGTCGGTGAACAAGTATTCAGAATCAATTATCCCAAAAAATCATTTTTTACAAAAGTTGACTTTTTCATCCAATACTAACTTAGAATTACTAAGGCTGTATATCACCTAATTCCCAGTGGACATTAAAATAATCTGTTTCTTTATTATTGAACAGCAGAGTTTTTTGTGACAGAAGGGGTATGAAAATTAGACAGTTATTTAAAAACATAGGTAGGAAGTTCCTACTAGGAACAATTCCTGAGAAATTTAGCCCGAAATTAAGTATCTCCGTCAATCAAACGGTTTTGGCCATCTAGACAGAAATTTTAAAAAATTAACCATGCGGCATGCCATGGACCATAACCATGGTCCATGCCGTAAAAATAAATTTCGAAAACCGATTTTTTACCAATTTGAATATCTGCTCATGCCTGTTCAAAAATCATTTGATTACCAGAAGAAGCGCAATAAAATTTGACAACTAGCGGCAAAATATCTCATTTATATCGAAAATCATCAAAAATTTCTAAGCTGGAAATCGAATATATTTTGTAATTTTTGTTTCGAAATTTTAAGCCGATTCTCTTTAAGGGTATCCCGGTTCCTATATTTTCTGCAGTTATTATGTTATAAAAATGCACCAAATCAATTGTTTATGTTTTGAACGCATAAAACAACCCAAATGACAACAAAAAATTTTTCGAAAATTTTGCGTTTTTTTTCAAAGTATTTTTCTCAAAATTATGTTCAAAAATAACGTTTGTGTTAATTTGGCCACTAAAACTTCAAAATATCGAGTTGACGTAAGCCATTTTTCTCTTCAGTGTTTCTCCAGCTTTCTTTTGAGTCTACTTTCGAAAAAATCGAAGCACATTTTTTTTCGGAAATTTTTCCACGTGACCTTGAAAAATTTTGAGTTTGGGGTCGAAGTTGCAAAAAAACGCCACTGTAAAGTTTCTATTTGTTTTGAACTAGCTTTTGTAAAATTTTGAGCTAATTTGCAAATTTAACCTGGGAGGAGATTTTTCAAGGCGTAATGTGCAAAAAACGGGGGTTTTTGCATGTTCTAGAAAAAATATAGCACTAATCGACAAAAACGCCACTGTAAAGTTTTGAATAGTAATTATACAGGTTGTANTAAAATTAAGGTTTTTTTCATAATAAAACCTGGGAGGAGATAGATTTTCCGTTTTGCGTTATGTCTTCTTGTTTCGCTTATGTGTCACGGAGTGTAAGCATACAAAAAAGTTTTGGCACATTTATGACGGAAGCTGAAGGCTAGTTCTACAACCTGGCTAATCTGAATAATATCCTGGAAGCAGTGTTTGGCTAATATTTTATCGAGAATATGTCAAATTAGGGACCGGATACCCTTAAGACCTCGAACTATCAGGGCGACCAGAAAAATATTTTGAGGCATTTTTTTCGGAAAATCGCCTCGGGAATTGTTCCTAAACATAGGTAGTTTTTTAAAGGGAAAACTCTAGAAGTATCGAGAAACGCTTACTCGCATTAATCTTAATTAGATTTGACATCCGGTTGACCATAAACCGTAATTTGAATTTTTTGGTTGGATCGAATCTTGGAAGGCCCAAACTTTTTTTCTTAAAATCTGTCGGAAACTTGAATTTTTTATGTTTGTTTATCCTTATATTCCGACTGTCAATAAATTTACTGTTTTATCTATATTTTTGATCAATTTCTGACAAAAAAAAACGATCTTTTGTTCAAATTGTATACTGAAGCTGCCTATATCGATAATTATACCTTGGTAGGTGTAACGACTTCACCCTAGTTAAAAGATAGACCCCGCCCTTGGTAAAAGATAGCGTTGAAGTCGTTACACCTATCAAGGTATAATTTTCGATATAAAAGATATCCGGTTGCCATTAACCCTTGTGAGCATATAAAAAAAAGTTCCGCCAAGGAACCAGAGCCACAATTGTGGCTCTACTTTGAACGTTGTTTACAGCAAGCTTGAGGCACTTGGAATTTCAATTTTATCTGTATAAGGAAGTTGAAGGTAATATTTTTTCATCCGACATTTTATATTCTAGAATTTTAATTTTTTGTTCTAGAAAATATAGTGAGAAAAGCAAGGTATACCATATCACGTATTACACGGTCACAGTTGTCTTCACAAGTTGCATTTTTGTCGGAAACGATGCACAAGTATCTGACCTACGTCACAGTTTTGTCCGCTTTGATTTATATCTTATAAATCAGAACAAATTTATAAATAAGTCAAAAATTTTGATGGAAAAATCATGATTTTTGATAAAAAATGTTCATTTTTCCTTATAAAAGCAGATTATTACACTTTTTTCTATTATTTTCAAGTAAATATGGTAATGAAGTACAACTGTGGACAATTTTTGATTGCTTAAATTCATTTTATTATTATTTAATTTTTTCATGGGATACTTGAAGTTGAAAATTTAGAAATTTCACTTCCGAAAAAAAATAACTGCTCCTAGATACCAATAAATTCTTATTTTAACTGTTATGCATGCACAAAACACTTTCCT
>SCLH01000095.1:0-18260 GCA_004367855.1 Oikopleura vanhoeffeni | reverse complement strand
CACAAGGACTTGGCACCCGGCGAGATCGAATGAGCCAGGAAAAGAAAAAAAGATCAGCAGATCGACGATGGCCAAAAAGAGAAAAAGAAAGAAATATTGAGAACTTTAAAAATTATGAGAAAAATTAATGTCCATTTTTTATTTGAAATAGTTTCATGTACAAATAGAATAAACGCAACCAAGTGTAAAATACACACGCGACTTTCACTAGGTCTCAGTACCTCATAATCTCATAAAGATATTGTTAATACACTAAGGTCAACATTTCGTCCCTATGACCTAATATGCACCTTAGGACTATTGCTTACTGACCCAAGGTCTATCCCCCTACCAGTTATGACCAAACGAGAACAAATAGGTGGCCGGATACATTTGTAAATGTACATGGGATTTCAGACCACAAGGATAACTGACAGGACAAATATTAATCTTTTATGGAAATTTGCATTATCAGAGGGCAAGTAACGCCGCCTATTTAAAATGTAAAACGAAAATACAAAGAACAGTACATTGGCCCTGATTCGCTGAATCGGTAAATCGATCACAACCACAAAGTCCAATTTAGGAACTGAGGCTCAGTTACTGAGCACTAAATTAAATTTAGACGATACAAGATTTTAGCAAAAATAAGAATACAAATTCTTGAGCAAAATTAAACACTAAATTTTGAAAATTTTGGTGGGAATTTCCAGTGAATCCTTCCTTCAGAACGCTTTCCTTTTTCTGTAAAACAGATTTCCAAACTTTAACCGGTTATTACTGGTGACTGGTAAAAAAATCCGAGAACATTATAAAACGACCATGTAGGTTTTACTCCAACGAAAAATTTCATTTATTAATGTTATTACCTAAAACTCTCACCAGCGCGGTAAATTGCGAAAGAAACTCAAATTAAATCCAGGCACCATAATTATTTGGCTCAATATTTCTTTTTGGATTAAGGTGGCGATTAGAGCAACTCATACTTACCTGGGCTGGAGGTAACCTCGATCAAGAAGGGGGTTCCTCCGTGGTGAGGCCGGACCCAAATCGGTGGAGTGTCAGTCACAATTTCTGATAGTGGTTGTCTGCGTTCGCGCGACAACCTTCCTTACATTAACATTTCTCCTTTAGGAGTTCTCAATACTAGCATGACGAAAACGTATTGATACCTCTATCGCCTACGTTAAAACGCGCACCTCACGATGGGGATTCGGAATTTACACACCGGGGTCAGTATTTGAACTGTCTTAGTGGCCCACTGACCGCTTGACCCAGGTTCGCATTCCTGATTGGTCTTAATTTAAACCAATCACAATTCAACTTTTTATAAAATTTTTCAAAAATAAAGTTAACGTTTGTCATCAGCGTAAACTCTTCAGAACTTGCTTGACTGCGGGCAGCTTAGCCGCATTTAGTCGGTTTTCTTTTAGGCGACCATATCCCTTTAACACCTTTTTGTTAATCTAGGATGTGCGGGCTGAGGGACCCAATCCTAACACTCCTAAGACCCCTCCTAGCCACTCATGAGGCCGCTTTTCCGCCCGCACATCCTAGATTAACAAAAAGGTGCTAAAGGGATATTAACTTTAATTTCTCTTAAGGGGGTACTGGTCGCCGGTTTTATGAGGCCTCAGGGGCATCACAAATGCTCCAAAATGACCCGGGTGATAACAAAGTGTACTACCGACCAATTATTTTTTCGAAATTTTCGTTTTTTTTTATTTTTTTCTAAGTACCCTAAATGTGAAACACTCGATGTGGCAGGTTCACGAAAATACACACCCTATTCTTTATTTAAGAGCAGCCAATCACAGGCGCGGATTCAAAAGCGTGGTGTGTAACACATTTTTTTACCGTTAAGTATTTTGTTCAAAATGAACTCAAAAAATTACGTTGCTTTAATTTAACAACTAAAACGTCAAAATATCATCTTGCCGTAAGCTAACTTTCTGACCAGTGTTTTAGTGGCTTTCTTTTGAGCTAGCAAATAAATCGATGCACTTTTGTTTTCGAAATGTTTTTCACTTGACCTTCTTAGCTGCCATTTTTATGTGTTCGAAGTTTCATAGTTTCATTCTGCCATAGTCAAATAGTAGTTTTTGAGGCGGGCGGGAACGGTTGGGTTGATCCGAAAAAAATAACTTTTTAGCACTTTTCGCTGAAATATTTTTCGTGTTCAAAGTTTGAACTTCAAACTCAAAAATTTCTATTTTTTCGGTAATTTTTTGAAAAAATCCGCAAACGGAATTTTTCAACTTGATCTTTTAAATTACTTTTCGTTCTGAAAGTGTTCCCGGTTATAAAAATTAACAATAATTTACATTTGATATCAAAAACAACAGTTTAAATCAAAATAATAGAAATTTTAAACAACATAATTTGACCACTAGATGCTTTTCCACCCCGTAATGCCATTGATTATTTTTTTTGATGTTAAACAGTTTACTTTAAGGGGGTGGCATAAGTCCAGCAGATTGGTACATTTTTTCAGAGCAATATATAAAAATATATGAAATAAAAAAAAATGTGGAAATTTATTTTTTATCTTCAATAAAAGTGTTCATTCTTACAAACCTTTACATTTTTATTTCCTAAACATAACTTACTATAGTTAAAAATACAAAAAAACACTTTGCACTGTGCATTATTTTCAAACTTAACCCCGACTATAGAATTTTTTTTAAAGGCGATATTAATAAACTTCAGACATTGTCGGTTACCTAATTACTCTGCACAGTCGAAACATTTCTTAAATATCAAAAGGTTTTTTCCATGAAAAGGAAAAATTGGCAAAAAGTAGGAAAAACAGCTTTTTTTTGAGATAAAAATTGACCTTTAATTGCGTTTTGATATTAAAAAATGTTCTGACTATTAAACAAAATGGCGCCTTTTACACCCACATTATATTGGAATTATTTCACACATAAAATATAAGATTCAGTGCCGAATGGCACTTATCCAAGTGCACAGTCAAGTGTTAAAATTTCATCAACAGTTCTCAAATTGAAATAATCGCGCGACCTACCGATTAGTTGACATACGGCGATTAATAGATGCCAAACTAATATGATGTATTCTGCATGATTTTTATGGAGAAGTGCAAAAAACCACGAATAAATAATTTTGGACTTGATTTGGGGAAAATTTTCATAATTTTTCTGAAAAAAGTCGATAAAAAAATAAAAATTTTATGATTTTTCAAACAGCGGTCAGAAAATATGTAGGAATTAGGGTGTTACAGGTTTTTCAGCATTGGAATTCTACGATATTTATGGAAAAATGAAAAAGTACAATTGTTCAGAATTTTCCAGAGACCAAGAAAAAATGTCCAAAAATTTTTCAAAAAATCGCGGGCTTCTCATTGGTCGAAAATCGACTTACTCAAACTGAAGAAACAGTGATTTTGGGAGTGTCTCCTGAACTGCAAGATTACCGATAAACTAATTATAATTTTTCGGCTATTATTTTTGGGAGATAACGGCAGTTAAAATTTCAAAAATGCCATTTTTTGAGAAATTTACGACATTTTGACATAAATTGTGAAAAAAATTGTGAAAATCGCTTGTGGAAAATTGTGCGACTATAAACTAAAAGATAGCTCTCGTAAATGCGCACACATGACATTTAAAAAGTTTTAACAAAAAGAATGCGCGAGGTTGATTTTTCGAAGCAAATAAAAAAAAATGGTAGTTTGGTGGCATTTTTTTCGAAATATTCATTTAAATTTTGAAATTTTATGATTACAATGTTTTTTAGCAATTTATATGAGACATATGATAAAGCGCTCATAAGCATATTTTGCCTTGTTTTTATATCAAAAATTGACGAAGAAAATTATGGAAACAAAAATTTTTAAAATTCAAGTTTGTGAGAAATTTACAACATTTTGGCATACAATTGTGTAAAAATCGGCTTGTGGAATTGTGCGACTATAACTAAAGATAGCTCTCGTAAATGCGCACACATGACATTTAAAAAAGTTTTAAACAAAAAGAAATGCGCCGAGGTTGATTTTTCGAAGCAAATTAAAAAAAGTGGTAGTTTTTGGCATTTTTTTTCGAATATTCATTTTATTTTAAAATTTTATGATCTATCAATGTTTTTTAGCAATTTATATGATTGAAATGATAAAGACTCATTATGCATTTTTTTGCCTGTTTTGGGTCAAAAATTGACGAAGAAATGTATGGAAACAAAAATTTTAGAAAATTCAAGTTTATAGAAATTTACGACATTTTTGCATAAATTGAAAAAACTCGGCTTGTGAAAATTGTGCGACTTATAACTGAAAGATAGCTTTCGTGAATGCGTACCATACATTCAAAAAAATTCATGCATGAAAAAATATACTGAACTTACTATTTTCGTACGTTAGTATTGATCCAGGATGCCGGGTTTATCACCCCTTAAATTTTATATTCTCCCGCGGGAGCCCGTGGCAACCTCACCATTAGGGGCCCAAGGTTTTTTCAAAAATAGAAAGAAAATCCTAAGAATTTTAAAAAACAGTTTGGCCGTTACGAGACCAAAAAAAAATAAAATCGAATAAAATATTTTTAACTCCGAGGTGCCCCTAGAAACCAGCTTTTTCTGTCTCTAATTTCGTTAGAATAATGGCGATTGTCTTTTGTTTCTAATATCCCTTTATTGCCTTTTGGTTAATTTTTGCCCCGTAGGCGTAACGGTTGATGGTAACTATTTTACCTTGGGTCTTATGAGAGGGGGGAAGCGACTGTCTCGGAAATATTTGAACTTGGCCCACACAGTGTGGCACATACTCGTCTCTTTTATGATACTTGTAAGGATGCGCTGCAGAGCGCTGTGGAGATCCAGCCTAAAGGAAAGCGGCTAAGAGTCTTAGCTGGGAGGATCTTATAACAAATAACGGTAATTCATTTAAACGGATTGTTACACTAGAAAGATCGACATTATTTTATCTAATTTTCGTTGAATCTTAATTGCTGAAAGTTCGCACCCTTAATTTGTGGAGTCACAATGTGGACAAAAAATATTTTTAAATTAAAAGCGGATCGTATGATATCCATCTACAATTAAACTTAATTTGACCACAAAAAGCTAGTTGTAAATAAAACTGAATAACTACTGAATATTGAAGCAAATTAAAATTATTTTGAGATGAAAACAAATTGCACGACTAATTATTTTAACTCGATATGATGAGAAAATGATAATGAAATAGGCTGCTCCAAGTTGTCCGATTATTAAACCCACGATAGCCCTAAAAAAGCTGTTTATTTTGTAGAAACATGTTTATCTTATAGAATTCAGCGGTAGGTAAGAATTTTGTGGATCATATCGCAGAAGAGGTGAATAAAAACTAGATCGTATCGTAATCGAGAAACGAGTATAATAAAAATAGATCGTATCGATTCGAAAAAAAGTTAAATTAAAGTAACGTACTTATATCTTATCACCTGGTTAAATGGTAGACTATCCTTAAGTTGAGTAATACGTGTGGCACGCATGACAATGATAATTGGATCAGACGACAAGACAAAAACCCAATTTTAAATTGACTGTTTAATCCACAGGTTTAAGTGTAGCAAAATGAAGCTATGTTCAAGAATTAAGTTGCAAAGCTTGCTTATTATATTTGATCTTCAAGAGAACGATCTTGATATAAGCCGTTCACAGTTTGTCCGGATTATTGAAATATGAACACTTTCTACAATTTGAAAGAAGCGTTTTTTACTATCGGGTATAACATCCGGAAAAAATAATAAAAATATATACGATGACTTTAATAAACTAATAAATTGTGTAGATAATTGACAGAACCTTAGGTGAATACTGTTTACTATGAAATTTTTGAAAACTGTATTCGGGAATATGGTTATATTCTCTTGACAACGAATACAGTTCGAAACCAGCCTTTCAAAATAGAGGCTTTTATTTCCTTTTCTATCACTTTTTATAGCAAAAGATAGGGGAAATTTCAAAAGTTAAATATGGGTATCAATAAAAATCATAAGAAATTGTGGTACTTAAAATGATCAGAAAACAATTCTCCATCTTGTGGCAGTAAATACTTATCAATCTGTAATCAAAAATTCTATATTTCGAAAATTTTGGCATGCTCATCGCGCGGATATGGAATAAAAAATGCGGGAAAATTGCTCAATAGATGCTAATAAACCCAGGAAATCAAGTCTGACTATAATATATTCCGAAAATTCATCTCAGAATTATCATTCTGAAATTTGAAATAAACGTTTATTTGTGCAAATTTTAAAATTTAAATTATGACAAAACGAAAAAATAGTGAGTTTGCATTTGAATTTGAGAATATTGAAGTACCGACCATTGAATTACCGACCTTCATGTTGAGCCAATACGGGGATGAAGAAGACCCTTATGAACCTCATGACGAATTTTTGAATGATGAGTTGGAAGAAGAGTTTATTGAATTGGAAGAAATTTCTCAGCCAGTACCTGACCAAGAAATTGATCATCGTAAGTACATAAAATTTGTTTGTTTTTAAACGTTAGACAATTTTCACAATCAGGATATTAGCATATTTAAACATGAAAAACTTGTACATTCATTACGGTATTGTGATAATTATAAGCTTAACGATTGTTATTTATTTAATAATCAAAATTTCAATAAATTTCAGCTAAAAAAATTCTAAAATAGTCATTTTGGTTAAATTTCAAATCTAGGTGATTACAGCACATAGACTATGCTGCAAAAGTGTCATTAATTTTTAACTGATTAAAATTTTATTTCAAACGAATTTTAACGAAAAATAGCGCTTAGTTTAGGCGGGGTTTTATATTCAAGCTGCCTTATTTCTTCATTAGATTAGACTATTCAACAAATTTCCTCTTGTTGAATAACGGGAAACGATAACCAGACAATTTTATGATTTCTTTTGAATTCATATTAAAGTCTGATTTTACGTTTTTGTCGGCCTTAGGGTTAAAATCTCACGATAAAACGTTTTATTTTGCGCTCAAACTCACATTATGTATTGACTAATTACTTATAATTATTTCACACAATTTAAACTTTGAACTATTCAAAAAATAACGAAGATCAAAATTTTCACACAATCAATAAAAAGTAAATTTTTTTAAGTGCATAAATACAATTTATAAATATTTATTTTTAACGATAATTTTTAATTTGAATGCTTAAAAGTACTTGCTGTACCATTTTTGAACTCCCCGAGTAATTTCATGGTCACGCATTACCATTTTCCGTTTTTCTGTATTATTTAACTTTAAGTCTAAGACAATTTCATTTTAAGAGAGCCTGCTAGTTAAAATTTTTGAAAGTCAAGAAATTTTGATAAATATTAATTGGTTAAAAGCAGGAAAAGATATTTAAACCGCGATAAAAGTGATTTTCCGTCAATTTCACTTTTAAAAACTGTCTGGGAAATTTGGCAGTTTGATAAATTCTTAGAGAGTTTTCACTTTGAATTTTGAAATTTCAAATTTTCGCAATTTTGTCTGCTCTCGTCGTTATTCTTAACATTAAATGATTCAAATTAAGGGGGTTATGGTTGTTATAAGTAATCTTTAAAAACAATTTCGCTCGAATTCCGGTAAAAATAACTTTTAATTTTTAAGAAAGTCACAATATTCCGATGGTTGATTACACGAGATTCAATAGAAAAACCACAGGCGGCGACAAAATCAAATGGGTCGAGGTTTTATCTCTTGATCAGCTTGAACCACTCAATTATTTTTATAATTCAATAAACCAAGAAACCTACAACGCTCAACCAGAAATCGAACAAAATTGCAATAAAAATTTGACGAATGCTCTGACGAGCTTTCATTCTTTCATGAAGGTCATTTTGAAATCAATTATTCCGAACACTTCTGAATATCTTACAAAACTACAAAAAAAACGAACTTCATACGATGAAATTGTTGAATTCATCATGGTCAGTATGGCCGTTAAAATTTTTTCTGGTAAATTCGAACATTTTCGAAGCTCGGTGGGAGATTTGAGGCTATTGTTGAAGACAAAGTATGGAATATCACCAAAATGGCCTGGTAAAGACAGGCTTCAAGAATTGCGAAGTTGCCTTAGAAGTTATGGCGAGCACGAAAACGAACAAACGCCTGGCAAAATGGCTAGAAAAGTGGAAAATATAATTGAAGGATTCGGTTTAAATGTATTTGATTGAAAATTAATATTGAAAATGTAAAAAAATGTTTATATGCCCGATATCGCCAAATTTTCCGAAATTGCCGAAAAAACTATGAAATTTCACGATTTTTAGCTAAAATAATTCAGTGCCAAAATCGCCGAATTTGTTTGAAATTTGTATTACAAATAAGTTTGTGAGCGTCACGAATAGGGTGGCGAAGGCTTTTTTCAGGTCGCTGTAACTCGGTCGGAATAATAGCGATTTTTTTTAAATATCATTAAAATTACAGTACTCATTAGATCATGGGTAACAGATTTGAAATCTCAAAATTTGGAGCAATTTCAATCTTCGACCATTTAAGAACTCTTAAGAGGTCGAAAAAAAGTTTCTGATTTATGTTAGAAAATTCTACAAAGTTCAGAACTAATAGAAACTTGAACAAGAAATTTTTTGAGATAATAGAAATTTTCAAAAAATTTTAATTAAGGGGGTGTGGGCGTTAGAATCTTCTATCTTATTTTTAACAAAAACTTCAAAGGATGTCGTAGAGCCTTCATTTGTCAACAGTATGTAGATATTGAAAAATTAAAATTTTTATAAGTTGGAAATTTTGTTTAAATGTGGCGCTAAAGAGTTATGAACACTAGAAGGAATTTTTTTGCTCAGCGCAAAATCGACAATTTTTTTTGTAAACTAATCAAAATATGAGATATTACTGATGAAAGCTTTGAAAAACGATTGGTTATGTCAAAATATGTTTAAATACACTCCTTGGCCATTTTAGTACTTAATGATGGACAAAAAAAAGTTTCTTATTTTATGTCAAAAAATGCTATAAATTTCAGAACTTTTAGAAGATTCAGCTTGAAAAGTTTACGAGATTGTAGAATTGTGTTGAAACTGCTTAATTAAGGGGATGTGGGCGTTAGAATCTGTCATCTTATTTATGACATAAACTTCAAATGATGTCGTAGAGCGTTCAAAAATGGACAAAAATGGAGATATTAACTATACAAATTTGTTGATATTTCTGAAATTTTTTAAAAATGTGGCGCTAAAGAGTAATGGACACTTGCAGGAAAACCATGAAATTTACCCTGAACTTTGACTGGTCATTAAGTAATTTTATATTAAGGGGGTTCTCGTCTCTGTCTATAAAATTACACCATTCAAATTAAGAGGGTTATTAAGAGGATTTATTTCGTTAGCAGATATACAAAATAAACAATTTTAATTAAGGGGGTTTAGGTCGCAAATTTTAAAAATTGCGAGATTAAGGAGTTTCTCGTCGCGAGTATTTTTATGAATTTTCACCCTATTTAAAGATGTTTATAATGCTAGCCAAAATACGATTACAGTTCATGGCGCCTATTCTTTAGACGAGTCCCTTGTACCATTTCATGGGCGGAATGGCATTCACCATAAAATTCCAAGAAAAGTAAGTACTGGTTTACATTAAGAATTAAATTTTTGAAAATTTTGTTAATTTTTGAAAATAAACTTATATATTTTTTGAAAATTAACAAATTTTTCGAAGAAAATGAAAAAAAATTGAATTCAATTTAATAAAAAAATGCTGAAAATTAACC
This sequence comes from Oikopleura vanhoeffeni, assembly GCA_004367855.1. Lineage (NCBI taxonomy): Eukaryota > Metazoa > Chordata > Appendicularia > Copelata > Oikopleuridae > Oikopleura > Oikopleura vanhoeffeni. The sequence goes on along the minus strand of SCLH01000095.1, from coordinate 8,560 downwards.
ACAATTTTTGAAAACTTAATTTACAAACTAAATGTAAAATATTAACTAAAATTTTTGATGAATTTCGCCAAATTGACCAAATGTTTCAAAAATTAAGTAAATTTGATAATTAATGCAGAAAAATGACCAAAATTTTCTTCAAAGTAGATATAAATTTTCAGAAAAATTTCAAAAATTACCAAATTTCGAAAGATAAGAAAACTGATTTTTGAAATTTTCGCAATTTTGAAAATTTTTGTCAATTTCTAAGATTTTTCAAATTTTCAATTTCAGCCTGCTGGTGAGGGTATGTTGTACCACAATTTTTGCCATAGCAAATTGCGGTACTCCGAAGCCATGATTTTGGCAAGAACGTGTACAAATAATGATTTTGGGAAGGATGACATAGCTGATGCACTTGTCAACGAAAAATTTTCTAACTCTGGAATTTTGGTCGTTACTGATCGTGGATATTGCACACTAGCCACCTTGAGATATTTCTCCCAAAAAAATATTCCCTTCATGGGCACTATTCAGCAAAGGTAGAATTTCGCTTTTTATCATTTTTTTTCTTTTTTTGAACAAAATTTTTTTGTTCAAAAAAGGTTTTTTTCTTTTTTTGAACAAATATTATTCTTGTCCAAATTTCGTTTCTCCGTTTAGTCATTCCTGAAATTTATTTGTTCAAAAAAAACATACTTTTTTCTTGAACAAAAATTATTTTATCGTTTTTTAGATATCTTGGTGGCGATTTCCCCGTTTTCCCAAAAGACGTTAGCAAATCCGGGAATTTTACAAAAAGATTCTACACGTTTCGGGCTAAAGACGAGCCAATTTTTTTATATTGTATTTATGACCATCCAGGAAAAAATCCCTTTTTGATCATATCCAATTTCCATACCAATGAATTATCTTCCACTTATTCTAAGAACCACAGGCCACTTATTAGTAGGCTATATAATAGTCACATGGTAGGGGTAGATGCATTTGACCAAAATGTTTTCGCGCACACTATTAGCCGAAAAGTAAATAAGTGGCCTGTGCGTATAATCGAAAGTTGCATAACGTTTGGTCTCACTAATGCACGAGCAGCCTACTGCGTTAAAAATAATATCGACATTTCTAAATTTTCTATGAGAAAATTTTTTTTGGAAATTCTTCGATTGCATTATCCAAAAGTTGTGAAAATTTCAAAAATCGCGCTCGAATTTAAAGCCCAAACATCAATTTATAAGCGATGTATTTGGAAAAAATGCAAGAAAACGACTAAAAATGTCTGTAATAATAAATATTGCAACAAATTAGCATGTAAGGATCACATGGCAATTTTATGCTGCAAATGTTTCAATAATAATCCAAAAGATATTATTGCTAACTCTAATTCTTCCAAAAAAACAAGTAAAAAATGTCAAATTTTTGATTTTTGTACGATGGAATCAAGAGTTCAATGTGCAAGTGAATCCTGTAAAAAAATTGTATGTGCTAATCACCGTAATGTAGTTTGTATGGATTGCTCTTTAATGCACCTAGCGTCCGCTTTTTCAAATTACTCCGAAAAAATTAATTCCAAAAAAATTTGTGTATAAATAAAACGAATTTAACTAATAATTTTATAAAAAATCTATAAAATTTCTTCAGAAATTCTCTTAATTTAATTTTCCAGTCGTCATTCTCCCTCTATCTTCTAGTTAGATAAATGAAATAAATAGTTTTCATTTATTTNAAATTCAAATGTTGTATTCAACAGCTTTTATTTTGTAATCTTAGAACAAATAAAGAACAATAGCACCAACAAAATAAGCAAAATAATTCGAAAGGTCGCGTCAAAACTTCGATAATTTGTTTCACCTATTATTTGTTTGCTGAAATAAGCTTACTAAGCTCTAAGAGCTACGAGGACAATAGAATCTAGTTGGGTTATATCAGTGGACCACAACCCCGTGCGCAACCCTCACCATTAGGGTGGCCAAGGTTTTTTCAAAAAATAGAAAGAAAATCCTGAAATTTTAACAAAAGTTTGGCCGGTACTAGACAAGAAAAAATCGAAATAAAATATTTTTAACTCCGAGGTGCCCAGAACCACTTTTTTGTCTCTAATTTCGTTAGAATAATGGCGATTTCTTTTTTTTTCTAATATGTTACTTATATTGACACGAGTAAAATGACACATAGACCTAAGTTTTCAGGAAGTTATGCCAAAAAAAGTTAGAGTCCGTGGCCACCCTAGACACGACGCTTCGATTTGAAATCTCAGAATTTGGAGCACTTAAAAACTTCAACCCTTAATGACCTAAGTTCATCGTCTTGCCCCGAAAGTACCACCAAAATGATCCTTGGGTCGACTTTCTGGTGAAAATATTAGCAACTATGGGTCAATTATGACCAGAATAGTCGCTAAAGAGCAAAAGTCCATCTTCAGCTCTATTTCAAAGTTTTGCCTGTTACCGCTGTTATGTTCAAAATGAATGGTTGCTAATATTTTCACTAAAAAGTCGACCCAAGGAATTTTTTGATGGTACTTTCGACCCAATATGATGACCTTGAAATTGACCTCAACTTTGTTCGAAAAAAGCCTTGGCCACCCTACTCACTATACAGCTTTTTCTCTGCACTTTTGCAAAATAAATGACGGAAGTTTAAATAATAATTTATTTGGAAACTAATTTTTGGTTATTGAGTTAACTCAACATTGTTGTTACAGAAGTACGGATTTTCAGTGTATTGCTCAACAAACTGTCTTGCGAAAGAGATAATGTATTAAATAGGAATTTGTCCCTAAGGCGTAAGAAAACAGGAAAACCTTTAATATCCAAACCCCCTGTTCTGAGCTGAACAAAAATCATGATTACTATACAGTATAGTAAAAACAACGGTAAAGAGAGAGGTATTTGCTTTATTCCATTTGATAACCATGTCACCGTTACCAACCTCGTTTGGAAAAAGCATTTTTTGTCAAAAAATTATAAATCTGATTTATTTTTTCCTCAAAAAAACGTTTTTTCGAAAGAAAAAACTTTTAACGAAAAAATATTCATGAATAAATCAAACATATTTTTGAAGAAACTTAAAGAAAGATACATTTAATTTTTACGAAAACATGCTCTTCCGTTTTTGAAAAGCTCAAAAATTTGAAGTTGATAACGATTGCATGCTTTGGCCATCGGTAAATTACGGTTTTTAAAAATAGAAGTCGCAAAACTGAAGTTAGTTAATTTTTTGAATTTTTGTGAAATGAATTTTCTTTGGAGTGTTTTAATAACCGGTGCTGCTTCCCACGACATATCAAAATGTAGCCACCCTTTTAAGACAGCGGCTAAAAAAATATTTTTTTACGCAATGGGGAGCTGCGTTTTTTGTAAAATATAGACAAAAAATAAGCTTTCAAAAATTGGTAAAAATCTTTTCAGGTGGTCAGCACAGAAATCGACTGACCAAAAACATCCATTGGTTTATTTTTCATCCAAAATGCAACGGAATTGTTTCTATCAAATAAAAAACCAAAAAAAGTTGCTATTCACCGCGTTTTTACCATTTCCTAAGGTAACTTGTTTTAGGCACGCCCTCCCTCTCCAGCAAAAACCATAGTAGCTATCAAGACATGGTTTTTTGCATTGTGTAGCCAGCGAAAATTTAACCTCAAATTTGTAATTAAGTTTAAATTTTCGCTGGCTACACAATGCAAAAAACTGTTTCTTGATAGCTACTATTGTTTTTGCTGGAGAGGGGGCGTGTCTCAAAAAAAGTTACCTAAGCGATAATTGACTGAAATGAACGTTCCTGGAGAAAAATAGCACCACTCAAAATTTTTGTTGAATTTCCAACTTAAACCTTATGATCAAACTTAAACTTTTTTTGTTATTTGAAAAGTGTTTCGAAAATACTTCTTTAAAAGGATTCTAAAACAAGGGTCGTACTGTTATCGGTTGTAAAAAGAGATTATACTAAATAATATTTATATAAATGGCAACAATTATAACTAGATTAATACAAAAAATAGAAAGGAAAATCATCATACAAATCATCAATAGATTGAAAGCTCTTTTTCGCCACCGAGTGGTTTGAATTTTCAATTTATTGCTCACATGAACAAGTTTTTAACTCTTAAGAGGCAGCGCGGTGAAATCCAGCCATCGCATCTGTCCAATTACTTTGATTCATTCAATATCTTTTGACGAAATTCCCTAAAATTTACGGTTAATTTTTTTTTAGAAATAATCGTGTCAAATTTTTATGAGATTATTAATTCAGCAAGAAAAATCGACGAAGGACCAACCTGATTTTCATTTGAAGCTTCGGTTTAGTAGGAAATATAGTGTTATGTTGTTCCTGAAAATCCGCAATTTCTTCGCCTAGAAAATATCAAGTTGATTCAAATGCTCGAAAAAAGTCATGGGAATGAAAAATATTAAATTTGGACTTACGAGTTGGGTTGAAACTGCAGGAATCGAAAAGATTTCGAACTAGATTTTCTTCTTCCATTCGTTCTTTTAAACAAATTCCTGAAAATTCTGCCAATAATTAAAATGATTCAAAAATTCGGCTAAGTTTAAAGAGTACTGGACGCATTTTAAGACGGCAACAAGGTTTTTGAGGTCGAATCTTGAGAAAACTACAAATATTGAGACTAAATAGTTTTAAATTTTGAACGAATGTCACAGATTAGTCCAACCGATTAGAAACGACCGTTAAATCTGTTTTTAGGGCAAAAAATAATTTTTGGCTATTAGGAACCAGAGAGCTCAAGCTGAAAACGTTACAGTCCGTGATTAATAAAAACTGCAGCATCCTTGTTTGACCAATAAACTGTTTTTGCAACTTATTTAAGGATCCCAATCAAAAGCCTTCTTCTCCCTAGATTTTAAGATTGAAATTTGTAAACCTTTACCTAAGTCAAGCTGAAGACTTTTCGGAAAATTTTATAGTCTTCAACTTCAAGAAATATTTTCAAAAAACCAAAGAAATTAGTATTGGGGAAAAGTACCCAATGTCTTTTAGCTTTTGGGGTGTTCCCCGAGGAGATTCACGCTTAACCAATCAGAGCGCGACTTGATTAGTTAATTTAAGGGGCGTTTTAATCTTCCTGGAGAAAACCCCAAAAGCTAAAACACATTCGGTATAAGAATAAAAAACATGATTAACAGAAAACATGGAGATAATGTCTTTCTGATCCCATGTGATTCTTTAAAAATCCATATTTTTGAGATTTTTTTGCACTTTAAAAAATATATGTTGAAAATATATGAGTCTTGAATTGCAGCCAGTAGTCCTTTCGAAATAAAACAAATATTTAATAATTACCTTTCAGAGTGATCGTCGTTTTTTGTTTTTTTCGAACCGGCGTGAAGGAGCTTTCTGAATTTTCGTTTGAATTTGAGTAGATGGCTTTACCATAACATTTACCTGGCAATCTCCGTTTCTGATTTTTGTCATCTACATTATTCCAACTGGGAGTACTAGTTAACATTTGTTATTCGCAAAATTTTAATGAAAAATCAGCAACAATTTTTGAGCGCTGGTATTTAACGCTTACCATTTTCTATAATGTGTTGGTTTTTTGTTTGCCGCGAGAGGGTAGTACAGAGCTATTTGAGATTTTTTGTAAAAATTCAAATTAAGCAAAATTAGCTTACCCTTTTATGTAAATATCCCGTTTAAAAATACTTGGTAAGCGTTAAAAACAGTCGCCGATTTTTTTATTTCTTTTTGGGCATTTTAACTCACTTGTTAGTAACATTGGAGCCACTGAGAGATTCCTCGTTTCGGTCCAGCCGTCGAGTAATTCCCTCGTTATCCATTGAAACTCTAAATATATATAATGAGAATATATTATGAATTTGAATTAAGATATGGAAATATTAGCAACCATGGTTTAACTATGAACATAAAGGTCACTAAAGAGCAAAAATATAAATTTAGTTTAATTTTTGAGGTTTGATCTTTACCGCCTCTATGTTTATAATTGACAGGATGGTTGCTCAAATTTAGTTTTGAGCGTGTTGGGCAAAATATTTTTATTTTTCAAACTTTTAAAAATACATTTTTTGTATAACTTCTATACCAAAAACTTTCACAATATTTGGAACAACTTTTTTTCCAATTTTTTTTTAATATGTAGCAAATTTTACTGCGAGTAACCTCCTTTTACTTTTAATATCACTTGTTAAGAATAATTGATCCAAAAATAGAAATAAACGCTGAAAACTCTCATTTTGAAACCTACTGTACTTTCTCAGATTTCCTATCCCCATTTTTTCCCTATCTTTTGCTTAGACCTACGCGAAAAAGGGATAGAAAACCCACGCAAAACCCATCCCTTTGACAAGCCTGCCTAGGTGGCCAAAATTTTTGTTGTTGTTATGTTGAACATTTTTTAGCATTGATTTACTATCGGTTTTACTTTGGGCCCTGGTTCTCCAGTTATGTTAAAAAAAATTTATTTCGAAATCTCCATTTCTGAAAGTTTTTAACGCAACTTTTTAGAAAATTTTCTATAATCTCAATCTGACAGCATTGGTCTCAGAAAAATCGTTGTATAAATGTCTTACATTAATTTATTATCAACTGGCAATTTTAGCTTGAACTGTCTTCCATTTTGAACCAATTTAACAGAACTGTGAAAATTTTTCTTCTCGTCCGAATGCTGGCTTTGTTTCGACTGGGACTCTCCAGTATCCGATCCAAAGAACGATCCGATACCAGAGCTTGAACTCGAAGAACATGACCTTGAGCTGGAACATGACCAATCGGATAATTGTCCATTTACTTCGTCGGCCCGGAAAAAAGCGGGCCGATTCTCCATTTTTATTGTCTGGCCAGGCTGGCCCATTAAGGAGGTCATTTTGTACTCGTTATTTGATTTAACTATCGTATTTGGAATGACGTATTGAATCGGAATCAGTTGATTTTCAAAAGTCATCGCGTATTTTGGCTCCGGTACGCGTTCCTGCGGCTGCTCTGGCTCGGGCGCACTCGCAACATTGGATTCGGATTTGTGGCGCACCACTGTAGAGGCAGAGAGCACGTACCGCACCTGGCTCGAACTGCTGGGCACACTCGCCGGCTGGGGCGCCCGGGAGACGGCGGATGTCTGGACTGTGATTGGTCGATTTTGGTTTGTGTTTTCAGGTTGCGGGGGCGGCTCCCGATTATCAAAATAGTTGTCGAGATAATCACTGGCCGAAAGCGGCTCTAGATTTTGCTTTGGCTTCGGGATAATGGCCCGCGGGCGTTTAACAATGTTGCGACCCTGAGACATGTTGGGCGCGATGGTGATGGTTGAACCGCTGGTCGTAACCGCGGTTTGGAAGCTGTCTACGCGACAGATATCATCGTACATTGCGCGGTCTACTATTTTCAATGGCATTCGCTCCAATTCGATTCGATCCAAGTCGGAATCCGTCGAAGAGGAATCGGGTTTTAACCCCTCGCGGATATGGGACTCAGTGCTACTCTCAGACATTTTGCGATTGCGAACACCAGACCTAGAAATAACCATAAAATTTGTGTTGCAAATTACTATTGCAATCTACAATGTTTCTCCTGTGATGTAGGCTGAAAAGCGGCTAGGGAGCCAATCCTGACACTCCTCAGGACCCCTCCTAGCCAACTCATGAGGCCGCCTTTTCAGCCCACATCTCTCAGATTCAGCGAAAGGTGTTAAAGGGATATAATGCGAACGCTATAAAAACTCTCTGCCGGAACTTAAAATAATAATTCGTAGGTTGCCCCCTCTTGTATCACACTTTATCCAAAGATACATCATTTACGGTTCCCCTATATTAGGGGGTTTAGATATGTTTCTCCAAAAGTTATTTCCGAGTCAAGAACTGATTAAAACAAGTTTCTTCAACTCTTGCAATCTTTACACCCACAACCCACTTAACTTTCAAATCTATCGTCATATTTTTACGGAATTTAGATTGTTCTACAAAAACTCAAAAATGATATCAGACGCGATTTTATCATTATAAATATCGACAAAATAATTAACTTAATTTACCGGTTGGTCGAACATGCTATGAAAAAAAATCTTCTAGAGATAACGAACTACTATTGTTGAAATTTTTATAAGATTGTAATGAAGCAATATAAAGTTATGAGCTCTTGAAAAAGCCTTTCCCCCTTAAAAAGGCTCATTTTCCACCAGCACATTGTTGGAATTTCAAACTTTAAAGCCAAATATTATTTTATAATAATACCTTGGTTGGCCACACGGTCGTCTTTCCTTATTGCTCCATTTCCAATCAGGATGTGCTTTGAAATGCGCTTCTTTCAGTTGTGCAGCCGCTTTCGTGAATTTATTTTTATTTTCAGGCTCTAAGTCATTCCACCATTCACCTTAAAACAAGAATATATTTCTGAACTGGCCATAATATATAAGGTAGGAACGGCAAAACTTTTTTTGCCTGATAAAAAATGTATATGGTTTATTGTAGAGAATAAAAAATAAATAACTTTGGAAATAAATATTTTTTTAAAGTCAAATCCTCGGCCAGCCTACTTGCAACCCTGTCAAAAATTAAAAACCGTTTGAAAATTGCCTATCATTAAGGATGTGGGGGACGATAATTGGGCTCTTTTT
>SCLH01000094.1:123746-177996 GCA_004367855.1 Oikopleura vanhoeffeni | reverse complement strand
GTGAAAATACTTTTTTCGTAATTTGCGCCATAACTGGCTTATTTGATTTCAAAATTTTTTTTCAGAAAAGATTCACCGCATAAAGGTCTTACATATGTTGCGATGGAATTTTTGTCATTTTGAGTTGTTCATTGTTTATCAAAGGTGCCGCTCACACTGACATTCCGTTGCAAAGATACTTATTTATAATAGAGAAATAATAAAAAATGATATTATATTTTAATAAATCATTTGAAACATATCTTTCTATGTCTATGGTGATTTTTAAATTCGTTATAGTCGAACTACTCGAAAAATATTATCATGACGACAAATTTTTTTTGTATTTTTCAACATCCGAATTTCGGATATAGTTTCTATAAATAGATTATGACGTCATAATAGCGCATTTTAATTAGTTGCAATCGATTCACAAGACTCTGTTCACTCGGAATAGGTATTATTTTTGAAACAAAGTTACTGCCTGCGTGCAAGCAAAATCAGCATGGACAACCCCCTTAACGAACTAATGTTAATCTAGGAAGGGGAACGGACTCGCAAAAAGAGAAGGGGGAAGAGCCAACAGTAGGGAAACGTTCCCTTTTACAAGCCTGGGCTCAAGCATACTTAAAATCATCTAAAAAAGGCAAAAAAACATTGTAGAATTGTCTCGTCCAAATACATCATAGAGAATTTTGCGGCGATTCCAAACAAATAGTTCATTTTTTTGCAAATATTACGGAGGATTGATTTTTTGAGATTTTTTTCTAATATTTTAGTGTTTTGTGCATGCTTGACACTTAAAATAAAATTAATTGGTATACAGGAACAGATATATTTTTTGGAAGTGAAATTTTCAATTTAAGTATTTCACGAAAAAANTTTAATTATTTAAAAATTAATTTTAGCAATTAAAAATTGTCCACAGAGTTACTTGATTAGTATATCGACCTAGAAATGATATCAGAAGTGCAATTATCTGCTTTTATAGGGAAAAATAACCATTTTTATGAAAAATCGTAATTTTTCCATCAAAATTTTAGACCTACGATAGGTATTTAAAAATAATTTTTGATGGATCATATATAGATCAAATCGGACCAAACGATGACGTAGGTCAGATCCTTGTGCATCGATTCCGATAATTTGTGAACACCACTGTGAGCTTGAATCACGTGATATGCTATACCTTGCTCTTGTCACTCAATTTTCTAGAACTTAAAAGCAAAATTCTAGAATTTAAATTGTCGGATGCAAAAATATAACCTTTCAACTTCCTTATGCGAAAAAATTTGAAACTCATACTACCTTGGGCTTTCTGTAATCAACATTGAAAAAAAGCCTATATTAAAAGCCTATATATAGGCTCTGGTGCCTTGGCGGAACTTTTTTTTCTGTGCTCACAGGGGGATTGTGGGTGCTTCCAGCAATGTGCTGGGGAGAAATAAGCCCGTTTTAAAACTCAAATATCTTTTGCGAGAATTAAGTGGACATCTATGTTTTCAATTGCACATTGCAGTTTTTTACCTTGAAATGTATAAAAGTGATAGATTTCTAAAAAATATTTTAACATGAGCCGTTTAATGCATAAAACCTAATTGCTGGTATTTCTCTCCATTGAAGTATACCGTCATATTCACGAATCCGAAAATTACATAATGCCAATATTACTTGTCAGAAAAAAATTCTCTTCAATATAGACTGATAATTTTTTTTAATTCATCTTAATTTGCCGGGAATTTTTTCTGAAAATTTATTGCTATAGTTTAATATATGCAAAATTTACATTATTTTACAAAAAAAAATTTAACTCACGAACGGTACATGCGATTTCTTTTCTCCTTTTCATAAATCATTCTCGATTATCTTAGTAAAATTATAGGCTGACAAAATTATAATAATTTTTGTCAGATTTCTCGCAATCACTATTTTATGCAGATTTACTGCGCGCCATTATTACATTGATTAGGCTAAAAATTGAAATATCGAAAAAGGAGCAAAAATCTTACCAATTATAATATTGAAATACTTTCATTTAGTGTAACTTTTTGCTGTGATTATTATTCTTCGTAATTTGAGAATATCCTATGGCTAGAATTCAAAATAAATAAAGGATTTTTGCAAGCAAATCCGATATTCTAGAGCTAGTTATTCGATAGTAAAAATTTGTTTTGCTTGCAATTAATTTCTTATGTGCTGAATGGTCGTATACAAAAAAATGGTACCGAATTTGAGACCGTGGTCGAAATAACTACTGCACCCACAATCTCCTGCACCCACTCCCTGGTGACGATAATTGAGCTATTTTTTGCATGTTTTCAAGGGCGGTTTCTGAGAAATGTTAGTGAGCGAACTGTATTCGGATTGAGGTATCCGATAGAGACGGCTCGAATACAGCTGCGCGCGAGTAATATGCTGAAATATACGCTTGCAATATGTGTGCTTGAGATGCTTAGTGGTTAAAGCACTCAACGATCAATGATTTGTACGAGACGTACTCGGGTTCGATTCCCGGTCTTCAGCTGACCTTTTCGGTCATTCTCTCATCAGCAACAGAAACTTGGATAAGGAAATTATTTAATTTTTTTTTAATATGTAGTACAACTCTTTGGAATGATGTGATTGCCACTAAGGTCATCAAAATTTCAACCTACACTCAGATAATTACCTTTAGTAGGCCTCCCAAAAAGCACTAAAAGGCTATCTCCTCTTTTGTTTGATATTATTTCTTTTTGTAATTTGACAGTCAGTCTAAAATTATGAATACGGAAATCTAATGGAAAGGTTTTTGAATTTTGTGCCTCTAGTGGTCAAAACAGCCAATTTGCGAGGCTCACTAAAAAGCTATCTCGTCCTACATTTTTCATTGAATTTTTTTGATTTATGCTGCAACGTGTTCACATAGGCTGGCTTTAAATCTGATGAAGCCATTTTTGAAAATTCTCTCCTGGGGTGTCCGAAAATGCTTGTAAATTTCTCTTTTTTTTGAAAATTTAGAAAATATTTTTGACAAAAAACGATGAAAAATTCAATTTTAATTATTTTTTCGAGCATTATTTAGAGTCAAATGAGATTATTCACAAAATTGATATGCTAGATAAAATTGTAGATCCAAATTTGGAACTGATAATTTGAAATCACATAGAATTTCACCTTTAATTTCAGCTCCCTAAACCCAATTTTTTGTGAAAAAATCTTAAAATTAAAAAAAAAATATAAGTCAAAATACTCGTCGGAAAATCTACAAAAAAGGTTTATGATAAAGTCTGTTTGGAAACCTTCAGATATCGTCACCCACTCTCTTAAGGGGGTAGTGTTCGCAAAAGAAGTTAGGCTGAAAATCTGATATAGTACTAAACCACCTCCAAAAAACGATCGGTGAAAGTCTCGTCGCTTTTCTATCATTGGTTCTCCAACTAGGGGGCGGCAAAGTAGAAAACGAAGGTACCATTTTCTCCTTAATTAGATATCCGATCATCTTTATTTGTTTGTCAAATTAAGCGGCTCTTCAATAAACAAAAAACTGCGTCGGTTTTTTGTCTGATTATATAAAAGTACAGAAGATAACCTTAAAAAGGTGCTATTTTGGCCGGTTCGGTACCATTTATCCGCTCATCAGAATTTGTTTTAACTATGCTTATTCGATTCTTCATACATTTCTGAACAAATAATACGTTCTACATTTTTCACTAACGTCATCAAAAAATTAATACATGTATGAAAATAATGCTAAAAATCAGATTTTCAAAAATTTGAAGGGTAATGTCTGCAAACAATTTTGGATGACGTAAGTGAAAAACGTAGAACGTATTATTGTTTCACAAATGTATAAAGAATCGAATAAGCATAGTTAAAACAAATTTTGATGAGCGGTTTTTTAATAAATGGTACCGAACCGGCCAAAATCCCACTTTTTTAAGGTTATCTACTGTATTTTTATATAGTCAGACAAAAAATCAAAAAACTTTTTTTGCCCATTAAGAAGCCGGTTAATTTGACACACAAATGAAGTTGATCGGATATCTGATTAAGGAGAAAATGATACCTCCGTTTTCGACTTTGCCGCCCTTTAGTAGGAGAACCAATGATAGAAAAGCGACGAGACTATCATCAATTGTATTTTTGGAGTGTTATAGTACTATATCAGGTTTTCAGCCTATTTTTTTTTGCGGACACTACCCCCTTAAGGGACCAAAGGGGATTATGTGCACTTTAAGGGGATTCTGGGTGCTTCCAGCAATGTGCTGGGGAGAAATAACCCCTTTAAAACTCAAATATATTTTGTGAGAATTAAGTGGACATCTATGTTTCCAATTGCATATTGTAGTTCGTGACCTTGAAATTATTAAATTGTTAATTTCTAAAAAATATGTAAAAACCAACCGTTTAATGCATAAAACCTTATTGCTGCTATTTCTCTTCATGGAAGTTTAACTTCATATCCACGTATCCGAAAATTACATAATCTCGATATTATTTGTCAGAAAAACATTTTCTAAAATGTAACCCAAGAAATATTTTTAAATTCATCTTAATTCGCCGAGAATTTATTTTGAAAAATTGAAATATTGAGAAGGGGCAAAAATCTTAACAATTATAATATTGAAATACTTTCAGTTATGGTTATTTTTTGCTGTGCCTATTATTCTTTGTAATTTGAGGCTATCCTTTGTCTAGAATTTTAAATAAATAAATAATTTTTGCAAGCAAATCCGATATTCTAGAACTAGTTATTCGATAGCAATTAACTTTTTTTTGCTTGCAATCAATTTTTCGTGTGCTGGATGGTCGGATACAAGAAAAATAATACAGAATTTGAGACCGTGGTGGAAAATAACTACTGCACCCACAATCCCTTTAGGAACTGTAGTTAATTTAACAAATTACTTCCAAAACTTTGACTTATGTTTTTAACTTTTCACCGAAACCTTAGGACAAGATGCCAATTCTCAGTCGTCTTTATATACGTGCACCACAGTAGTGAGAATAGTAATCTACCATTGGTAGTCTGGAAAAAACGTCTGGAAAAACGTGTTGAACTATTTTGCTCTCATTGTTTTTAATTGCAAGCAACTAAAGGGAATGTTTTATGTAAAATATTGGAATTCTGCAAGCAATCAATAAATTTGCAAAGAAAATTAGTCATTTATCGTTATTTATACAGTCTGTATTTCCAGCGTTCTCTGCATCAAGTGACATACTCGTGCAAGTTGAGAATCCCATCATTATCGAAGATATATATTTTTCGTACACGGATTTGAAACAAAACTTTTTAAACTTGAAGTTTCGCATTTGTGAAAATAAGATTTTAATAATGAGAAAAAAAATGTTTTTCTAAAAAATATGACATGTTACTTGAGGTGACTGACTTTCAATATCACCTGTTCAAGCTAATGTAAATTCAGGCAGCTGAAATAATCGACCTCCTATTCACTGCCTAGATTTACATTGTGTGAACACAGTGTAAACAGGGGATATCAACGTAAAGAACAACTCTTCACAATCATTTTCAGAATTTTAGTAATCTGATACTATCCAACCTACGCACTCACATGAACGTATAGTAAACCTTACCAAAAAACACTCAAAAGCTTTCTTCTCTGTCAGTTTTCATCATTTTTATTCATTTTTTTGTCAGGCTCCAGATCATCAATACAAAGAATAATCAAGGGCGTTTTTTTTTTGAAATTTAGTTATTGTCGGACAAAAACTTCAAAAAACTTTAAAAACGAAATCTGAAATCGAGATTTAGAGGCTTTTTCAAAAGCCTACTCCTCCGCCAATTTTCAACAAAAATTTTCGGTTTATACTTTATATGAAAGCTCAAAACTAGTTTAACAATAATCTAGAGCGTTTTATTCGAAATTTTGATCAGACTTCGTTCTGGAGGCATATGAAGGTTACTATCATGTTTCAATATTAAAAACTCAAAAAGCTTACTCCTCCTACAATTTACATCAATTTTTGTTTATTTTTCGAGTCAAGTTCCGGAAAACCAATATCAACAATAATCCAGAGCCTTTACTTCAAAATTTTGCTTTTGACGAACAAAAATGCGAAAAGACCGAAAAACAAAACCTCAACGAAATTGGTCGAAAAAAAAATTGTCTCTTCAATAGCAAAATTTCGAAAAAAAGGGCTATAGATTATTGTTGATATTGCTTCTCCGAAACTTCACTCTAAAAATTAAAAAAAAATCATGTAAATTGTAGGAGGAGTAGCTTTTAGGTTATTTTTGAGAGGCTTATTAAGGGTTAGTGCGTGGGCGTAAGTTAAATTGTATCATATTACAATAATTGGTGAAATTATTTTCGACACTTGTTCTTCACGTTCAGAAAGTTTTTATAATACCACTTTAACAGTTCATCAAGAAACCATTTATAAAAACTTCAAAAAACAGCTCAATCAGCAACAAACACTCCCTTAAGAGAGTGGGTGTCGCAATTTGAGCCTCTTCCGAGGCCATTTCCCGCCAAAATAGCAAAGGTGATATTCCAAAACATTTGTTACTACAGAATCAACCTTCGCGGTAATTTTGAATTTAACAGTAATCTGATACAATCCCACCTACGCCGACACCTACGCTTTTAAAAAGCTTCTTAAAAAGACACGCAGTTCGTACCTACTTCTTCAATTTTTTATCATTTTTTAATTTATTTTGCGTGAGGCTCCGGAGAAGCCTAACAAATAATGCAAAATTGCTTTGTTTTAAAATTTTGCGTTTCGGCGGCCAAAACAGCCAAAAAACGAAAACAAAAATTATTGATTTATTTATGATTTAATTGAAAGTGCGCTCATTTGTTTTTTTTGACGCTACCGAGTTAAAAATTGCACCAAAATCCTTAAAAGTGTTTGTATTTACGGAAAAAATTATTATTGAAGCATTTTTTCTGGGTTCTAAATTTTGTCAAAAATTTAGGTTCAAATGAAAAGTTGCCATGCCTCCAAGAGAAGCCAAAGCAAAACTTCGAAAAAAAATCTCTAGTTTATTGTCAAACAAGTCTCTGCTTTCAGATGCAGTATGAGTCGAAACTGTATCTCTTAAACTGGTGCAGGAGATAGCTTTTTCCTGAGCTCCCAAACTGACCATTTCAAACAATTTGGCTAAAAATGAAAAATTGACATGGCCCACAAGAGACGCCGAAGCAAAATTTCGAAAAAAACTCTCTAGTTTTTTTGAACAAGTCTTGTGCTTTCAGATGCAGTATGAGTCGAAACTATCTCTCAAACTGGTGGAGGAGATAGCTTTTGCCTGAGCTCCCAAACTGACATTTAAAATTAAAATTTTTGTTTTTTTCGCGTTTTTTGTCCGCTAAAGCAAAATTTAAAACAAAAGCGCTTTTTGCATTATTCGTAAGGCTTCTCCGAGCCTGACACAAAAAAAATATAAAAAATTGATGAAAATTGAAGTTAGGCACTAACTGCGTGTCTTTTTAGGAGGGCTTTTTAAAAGCTAGGTGGTCTGTTAGTTACAAATGTTTTTGGAATATCACTTTGCTATTTGGCGGGAATGACCTTGAAAGGCCCAAATCAGCGACACCCACTCCTTAGGGGGGTACCCGACGGAATATTTTCCGCTCATTCAGGGCCCATTTGAGAAGTGATCAAAAAAATTTAAAAACTGTATATATATATACTGTGTATATATAATTTCAGACAATTTGAAATTCATATGATGAGTATTTTCACAGCTCTACGGGAGTGCGGTGTCGCTGAATTGGACTTCAACTACGCGATTGCTCGTCAAACTAGTCAAGTGTTTAATTGAAAAACTTTTTGAACTTGAAGGAAAAACTCTTCGCGATCATTTGAAAGTTTCTTATAAAAATGGTTTCATCGGGTTTTCAGTAATAAAAATTAAAAGATACAACACAATTTGGTATAATCTCGCTAAAGGATATGATAAATAACTTTATTTTTAATATTTTTTGAATTATTTGGCCGTTAAAAAATTTCTTCAGCCACTCAATTGACTTCATTTGATTAAGGGCATCGTTGCTTTAGAGACAGATACAGATATGGGCTCTTGATGAAAAACTTTTTACTGGGTTTATATATTCCTAAATAATACCCTGAAATTAACAATCAAAGATACTGATTTCGAATTTAACTTTTCGAATTCGTCAAATTTTTGAGAAATTTTCAAAAAAAGATCTGAACATTATAAAAAATACCTTATTTTTGTTCAATGTTTGCATATTATTTGTTTCAATTAACAAAAATTCTACAAAATGGTCATTTTTTATTTTCGAGTGGGTGACCACATATTTTTTTATATCTCTTTAAAAATCATATGACATTTTTTTTGATATTTTGGTCGAAAATATTTAAAAATATTTGAAAAATTTTACTTATTTCTTGTTTCAAAAATTTCGAACTAATTTTTCTAAAATCACTGGCTAAAACTATTACGAATTCCACTTTTTATTTATTTCAAATTTGCCCTCGTTTTTGTTTCTCCGCTCTGGTTCATACTATAAATCATAATATTTAACAAAACTAAGGTTTGGGAGAAATCGGTTGAAACGTCGCGTTAATGAACAAATAATTCAATTTTTTTTTTTCTGAACTAATCAAATTGTCGAGTCGTCCTGTCACCGAAATTCAATTTTTTCATATCTCATGAAGAAAAAATTCTTTCGGTTGGCCAAATTTCGATTTTTAGAAATTTTGAATTTCGATTTCGACGTAGAATTGTATTAAAAAAAATATAATAAATTGAATCGTTGGACAGGACCGTATTTTTTGAAATCAATTAATAAAAATTATTTTACTCAATTTTGACGTCTTCAACGAAATGTCGGTTTCTCAGTGTTTTTAAAAGACGATTTACGAAGTGAGGTCAAAGGTAACAATCTTTCATTTGAAATCATTTTACTTAAAATTCCGAAGTGTAAAAAGTTACCATCAGAGAACGAAAATTGAAAAGTTGAATATGTCTCTAAGGCACCGATGCGGCATCGGTGATGCCCTTAAGAAAGTTCAAAATAATCACTGACATTTAGACAGAAAAACCAATCAAAAACTGCCACCAAATTAGAGCATTTTCCATTTTTCACGACAAACAACATATACAGCATGAGTTTTTTTTAATTGGCGATTTTTTTCTCCAGTCGGCTGACCAGCGTTTGCCCGGAGAAAAAATCGCCAATTTGCTGAGAAAAAAATCGCCAATTTGCCGGAGAAAAAATCGCCCAATTTTGCTGGAACATGAAAAATCGTTCTGTATTTGAATAAAATATTATTTTATGAATAATTATTTTAATTATTATTAAACTGAGAGAAATGAGTGGAAAAATAACTTTGAAAATTGTCGCGAGACCATTTCACCAAAAAAAATACAACTTATCTGAAGAAGCATGTTCAACAATTCACGAATATAGCTTGGTTTTGCGCAAAATATTTTCAGTAATTTTAGTTTAAATACTAGTTATATTCTCAAGAAGAGATAAAAATAATCACGTAATGAAACTATTAAGGAGGTGGCCAGCGATCCGGCACATGACTGGAACATTTCATACTCAACTAATTAATATTCGTACGTCAAATTGACTCGAGTCGATGTCACCTCCTTTAAGTCGTATAAGAACAAAATTTCCAGATGATTCCGATTACACGAATTTCATAAGACTGGGAAGTTGCACGTTGATAGACAAAATTATAATAATAATTTATAATATTATATAATATAATAAATAAAGTTTCATGTTGAAATAAATCACAATTAGGAGATTTTTTTCCGGAAAAAAATGTTCATTGTTGAACACTTAAAGAAATACTTGTTCCTGATTGGTTCAAATTATTTAAATCGAAATTGGGCGATTTTTTTCTCAGAGAAAAAAATCGCCCAAAAGTCACGTGTTACCGATGAGTCATATGTTATGCCCATATTTTGACGCGGTAATTCAATCTCCTGTCTAGCCGACTGGAGAAAAAAATCGCCCAATTAAAAAAACTCAGGCTGTAGTGAAAAACTTTATAATCCCAAAGTCTCTGAAATGACCAGCATTCGAATTTATTTTTTGTGTTTTAATTTTAGTATCTGATATTTGGGCTATCTTAGAACTTAATCGTATGAATAGTTTTGGCAGCTCAATCACCTGTTTTTCGAGTCACTTGGCTGGGGATAAATATATAAAGTGGGTGAGACCAATGGGCAACACACGAGCTTTTTCGAAAAAGTGTTGCTCATTGGTCTCACTGTTGCCCATTCGTCTCACACGAAGGGTGTTGCCCATTGGTCTCACTATCCGATTTTTTTAATTGATACATGTATTTTCTGAAAACAATTATATTGTTAATTTCACAAATATATCGATATTATCCCCGGGTCTTTAAAAACTTATCCTATTCTTTAACAGGCAAATAAGTTTTTTAAGTGACCCGGGATAATATGGATATATTATTTTATTTTAAATTTATCAAAATTATGGTAAAATATGGTAAAATATGTAGATAAAAATTTCAGGTGGTGTGCTCATGGTCTCATAGGTCTGAAAAAATCAAATCTGTCGAAAAGTGTTGCTCTCGTCTCACTGTTGCCCATTGGTCACTGTTGCCTATTGGTCATGCTGCGCCATTGGTCACTTTGCCAATCTGGTCTCACCGGTGAGACTCACCCACTGTATGTGATGGGGAATTAATTCAAACATTATTTATACTTTTAATACAATTGATTACATGTATGAATTATAAAGTATAAATTATACTGTATAAAACACATTCGGTACACATTCGGTAACACATTCGGTACACTTCACCAAATTTCTTCGAAACAAAAAAATAGGCAAGGCTTTCGCTGAAGTTAATTAGGCCTTCAAATTGATAGTAGTGTATCTAGTTTGCGTCTCACTATCACCTCCGAGTTAAGGAGGTTAGAGTTGTGATGACTCGAACTTCGCAATTCGGCGGTGTTTTGCCTGCCGGGCGCATTGGTGACCTGCTCGTTGCGCATTCTGTTTTGAAACACGCCAAAAAGTCATAGAAAAATCGTAACACCAGCCCCCTACAACCCTCCCTGAATAAATAATATAAACTTGAAATGTCAAATTAAAAATAACTGAAAGAGAAAAAAAATGTTAACGAGATTTGATTTGATCTAACATGATTTAGGGTGGGAATAATGTGACAGTGCAAGTTGAGGAGGAACTAATCCAATGTCCGCTAACGCAACAACCTTTTCTAATTTACGAAGATTCGGATTAAAACAAGGAGGCTCGGCGAGAGAAAATATAAATTTGAACAGATATAAAAGTAGTAGGGAAATGGTTAAAAACATATTGAGATAAAATTTATTCGAAAAATTGTTAAATTTAGGAACTATTTTTTTTTTATATCAAAAAGATAAATTAAAAGATAACAAACAGACTCGTCTCGTTCTGCGTAGACTTAGAACTATTTGGTAACTTTCGTTGTAGCCTTTTTATGAATTTCGGTCTTGAATTTTTTAGAATCTCACTGAAACGTCGATTTGAAAGTTTTTTTCACTTTAAAATCTATTTTCTTTCAGGCGAATGATAAGAATTATTTTTGGTTCACGTATTTTAGATTTTGTAGTTAGATAATAATAATTTTGTTTACAATACTGATCGTGAAAGTGATTCTGAGCGATGCGTTGGTTGGAGCACTTAACAATATCATAAATGTTATAATAACATCTTATTTGGATTTTCAACCATCGCTCGCAACCACTTCCACGATGAGTACTGTATTTATCAGAGCTGTGTTATTATTTTTTATTCTGGAATGTTTCAAATTAGATTTTTTGTGAACCGGAGAAGTTTGAAAATAAGTTTGTTTGATTCGAACAAAATTACCACCAAATTTAAACTATAGTTTCACTTACCAAAAGAATAACTCACAGGCTGTGAGCAATTTTTTCGATCAGGTTTGAGTCATCTGCGTTCAACTATGATTATTAAGTTTAAGATTTTAGCTTTAAAAATATTGGAATTTCTTAAATTCGATTTTGACATTTCCAAAAATTTTAATTTTATGCGTCCATTTCGTCTGAAAGTTTGATATTATGGTGCAAATTGGTATTATACGATATATCTTGCGGGTTGCAGCAAACAATATTCCAGTTTTGAAAATTTAAGCTTTTTTTATTTTTTTGTTTTGAAAACCCTTATAAACAACCTTAAAAATGTTATGTTAACTATTGAGAAAGTCAAGATATTTTGGACGAAAAAAGTATAAAAAGTCGATTAGATGAAGAATTAAACTGGCTTGAGGGGTCAAGGCCTGGGTCAAGGAGTATCGAAAACCTTCTTGGAGATAGTAGAAATGCCACAACAAGCAGGATACCATCTGGAGGAAATGTTGAGGAAAAAAAGAAAAAGTTAATTTCAGCCGGATTATTTTCAACAGATGATATTGATCAACTTGACAGGAAATGGACGCATTTTGACTGATTCCGTAGTGCTCCGAAAATAAATTAAATCAGAGCTTGTCGATTTTTGCCTTTTTCCCCTTATGAAAGACACTACAGAAGAAATAAATTGATATCTAGAGAATCTTCAAATATTTTTTTCTCGAATTTAATACTTATTTTGTACGATCAACTTATTTTAGACAAGTGAAATATTTCAAAAATTGAAATTTATTCAAGCCGCCATAATATTTGAGTTTTTAGTTTTATTTCTATTTTTATACAATTTTTAAAATGGGTTTTAGACGTACAATTCACTTTTTTAAAGGACTTTGTGTTAAACATGGCTAATTTACTATAGAGGAAATAAAATTTACTACGAAATTTATAACGAATGTATTGATAGAAACAACATAATTAAAGTCTACCAAGCTGTGCCACTCAGCTTGTGTATGCAATTATGAAATCTAATTAAATTAGTGTCAAAAACCATAAACTAAAATTAGATTTCTTTTGCAATTTAAATGATCGTTTATTTGTTAACTTACGAATAAAGGTAAAATATTTTTATTTCATCGAAATAAGCATTTAATCAGGTTTTTTATGAACATAATAGGCTGTTACCGGTCAGGTTTATACGGAAAATTAAGATATATATGGAAATTCTTTTTACTTTTTGATGTTTATTATTGATAAAAAAATTCGAAATTTTTTGAAATTGGGGTCTTATATTTTTTCCAATATTTTTAGAATGGATCAAAAATTTTTCTACCCCCTCCGACCGGTAGCAGCTTAGAACGAAATATAACTGATTAAACTTTTTATTGAGATTGCCTACGAAGATCGTTTTTTTGGATAAGCAACGTTTTAATTATAACTTATCTTGGTAAATGAACTACAGTGGGTGAGAACAATGGGAAACAGTGAGACGAATGGGCAACACTTGTTATCCAAATTGATGCCAAAATTGGGCGAAAATGATGCCAATGGGCAACAATTTTGGCCAAAAGCTCGTGTGTTGCTCATTGGTCTCACCCACTGTATTTGAATTGAACATTTTTGAGAAAGCTTTTAATTTTTTTTGCATTTTGCTAGTTAATTAAAAAAATATTGCCAGATCATATCCCTTTATCACTTTTTGCTTAGATTGCGTAGCCACAACGTTAAAATCACATGTTAAAAGGAGTAGTGGCTACGCAATCTAAGCAAAAAGTGATAAAGGGATATTCATTTTGTATTTGCTAAAATATCAATCATGATGCCGGAGTAACTTAAATATATTATTCTCTATTCTTTTAACAGGCAAATAAGATATTTAAGTTACTCGGGCATCATAATGGATATGATCAACAAATATTTAATGTTGGGCACAAAAAATTCTGGCGGGCCTCCCTATTAGGAGTCCCTAACCTAATGAGATTTTAAATAAGGGACTGACATAAGGTAGGTCCGACAAACAAACATCTCTTTATATTGAATCCAAAGCAAAAGATCTGGAAATAGATTCAGAAAAGTAAGAATTAATAGATGGAGCAGCTCGGAAAGTGAAGAAATAGAGAAAAAACGTGAAACAGGAAATCCCGGAAAAATATCCGGAATTCTGAAATCAGAATCGTTCCCGCCGCCACCACCCGAACTAAGACATTCCCAAGAAAATATTTTTTATGATGAAGTGAACCAAAATAAATTGTACGATGACCAGAAAAAAAGGTAGATGCCCTTTATATAATATCAGTCTTAATTTTTTCTCTAATTTTAAAACCGTTAAAATCGGTGTCAATATCACTGCACTCGTACTTTGAAACTTTCTAAGCGATCACATCCCTTTATACCACTGTTGATGATGCTTGGTCCATAGGCTCGAGACCGAATAATTTGTAATCCCCTAGATTAGTTGAAGTGATTTTTTGTGCCGTGAGCGTAAAAAGATGGGTACTCGCTTTTCGCCTGTTACCCCCAGGCTGTGAGGGCGATAGTGAGTCTCTGAACAGTATGTAATACGGCTGGGACCCTGGACAAGTATTTTATAACTTCGAACGTGTTTACTCGAAAACAGCAGGAGTGAAAACTTAAAAAAAAATACTGATCAAACAGACAATATCTATTTAATTGTTACTAATCAATTGACTAAATCATTAAATTGAATCTAATTTATGTAATTCATAAAGCCATAAATGATATTCTTATATTCTGATTTTTGAAACATAATTTACTGCGATATTTTAAATGTAACTGGTTTTTAACTCTTTTCGGTGATTCAAAATACAAAATAATAAGAGGTGTTCTATGAAAAGAAAGAACAAACAGGTTTTCACATGAAAGCAATTTACAATTTTGAATGAAGGTTTTTTTTCTAAAAATTTAGATAATTCAGTCAATTTTTGCGATTGGCCATCGAGTTGATTCTATTCTCTTCTGAGAAAGCTCAGGCTTTCTTCTTATCCGAGTTAAAATCAACAGAAATTCTGATACAGAATGCTTTCAGATAACTATGTTTTTTTTAATTATGGCCAAATCTTGCATACACAACTTAACCGAAGTTTACATAAGCAAATAGTAGATGGAGATAAATAAACAAAAAGTCAAGTTAACAATATTTGAATGATTGTGATCTTAATTATTTTTGTAAATAGTGAGTTTTTGTGTGTTTCAGAAAATGTAAAACGTGATGGATTAAATTTGTAATGATTATGAATATCTAGGTTTTAAACTTCAAAATGACAATTCCGGCCAATATTAAAATACAGCCGTTTTCGAAGAACTGCCCTTCAAGGACACTTTATCACAATATTAAAGCGGATCTTTATAATTTGCAGCTATATCCCTTTAGTGCCCTCTCCCAAAGATTTGGTCCCTCAAAAACACGGGGGGGTGAGAAAACGATGCGTCATTTGAAAACGAGTCATTTGATTTAGTTCTCAGATAGCTCAAACTGAGCACAATTATTCAATTAATATAAACATTTAAAATTGTTTTTAATAGGACCAATGATAGATAATTTTTTTTTCTAAGAATTACTGAAATTGTTTACTTATAAGTTTTTTTTAAAAAAGAAACAATGGTCTGAATTCGGACCGAATTTTTATTTTGTATTATTACTGATTTTGTGCCAGTTGAGCTATCTAAGAACCTAAACGGCTAAGTCGTTTTTGAAAAACCGCGTTGGTCTCAACCCCCCGTTTTTTTTGAAGGAACCAAATCTTTGGGAGAGGGCAATAAGGGATTGTCGAAAATCGGTGTTGCCATCATCAGAATGCAAAAACACACACAATGTAAAAAAAAGGAAGGTAAAAAAAAATTCCACATTGTTTTTGACAGCTGTTTTTTGATAACAAAATAACTTCTTTCGGAAATAAAATACATTTAAATTTTAAATGAACTTAAAAGTCACTTTTGTACATAAAAAGAAATCAATGACCGGGTTTAATTATTTAACCAGCTAATAATTGCCGTAAACCATCGGATAGTTTGACAACCTAAGTCAGAGAAAAATGAGACTTGTTTTAAACAATATTTAAAACAAAAATTAATTTTGTGTACAAAATCCAGCGTTAAATACGCCTGTTTAATTCTAACATTATAGTTCATAAATAAATAGTAAACGAATCAGAAAGGTCGACCCTCAAGGTCTGATTTCACGTATTTAAAAATTGTAGCGATTAACTTGATATTTGCATCGTGGGTAATTGATTGTAACGGTCAAATGTCGAAAAGTATTTCGGACAACTTTCAACAATTTTAAGCAATATATTTTGAAACAAAAATCAATTGAATGTTTCCCGAAAAATCCAAAGTTTCGAGCTCTTCCAGCGCTATAGAGTAGAATCCCTGCAAACGGAAACATTGTTTTTACGTGCAGTACTTCATGACGGATCGTATTTTAATTCTAACCGAAAAATACAACACCGTACTTTTACCAAATGAAATAGGATTCTTAAATTCGATAATGCAGATTTTTGTTCTGCGACGTACCGTGAATCACGGTCCGTGATGCCTCTGAAGTCGGAAAGTACATTGTTACTGACTGATAACCAGGTATTTACCCCGTTATCACTTTTTGGTTAGAATGCTAGCCACTACTACGTTTTAACGTTGTGATTTTTAACGTTGTTGGCTACGCATTCTAACCAAAAGTGATAAAGGGATACATGAGAGATATCAGAGTCTGAAAAACTAATGTTTCTCCTTAGAGTTTTTTGTGTATAAACAGTTTACTTTGTTTATTTTAAAAAGGTAATGCTCTAATTTTCAAGCGGAGATTTTTTGATAATTAAGTGCAGCCAATGGAATTGTTGGAGACCTATATCATGTTAAACTTTTGCTGCAGTTAAGGAACTTCAGATGCGGCGCATTGATTTGTTAGAATAAAAATCAGTGGATAGATTCAGAATAAAATGTCAATTACAAGCAATTTTTTCGAACAACTAAATTTCATATATTTCGTATCCTATTCTGAAAAAATAATTTTATGATTTGTTCAAAAAACTGAATTGTTAAATATATTTTTGTTACAATTTATTTTTTTTTAAAAAGATTTAAATGGTTTTGCTATTTTTAAAAAAAAATGGACCTTTATTTTTTTAAATAAATATGCGGTGAAAAATCCAATTTCGCGGCCTACGTACTAATTATCCAAAATTACTGTTAATTAAGATTGTTTGCCATGTTCTGATTTTTGTCAAGGTTTCAACTGTTAAATTCTTTACATGAAGATGGAATAAATTCGAAACGCGTAGTAATATTATTTTTTATTTTTCTTCGTTTCAATCGAGTATCTTTGAAAAATTGAATCCGACATAAAAATGCGATCATTCTTAATTGATGACTGTTAAAACAAACGTTAAAACTTTATCTACTGTAAATTTCAGAAAGAATATATGAAACAACGAAAAAAAATTTGCGGGTACTGTATTAAACGGGTGAGTCCTCACGAAAGAGAAAGAACGTTAAATAATTTTCATAAATTAAATGTCCGAAATATTTATCAAAGTGTTTACGAGGTTTGGCTCGTGAAAACACGATTACGTGGCGCACCCCTCGCTCTGGCGCTTGTAACTTTTTGTTCTAAGCATTCCGGAAATCACTACATATTTAAATCCAAGCAAGGTTTCATTGTAAGATATAGGTGAAAACAAAAAAAAAGTTTTCGGCGGATTTCGAGAAATTTTTGTTGATGACTTAAACCAAGGTTGAGACGTTTATCGCACTGTATTTTAGAAAAAATAATTAAGTAAACAAAAAAAATTTATTGCGTACTGTATTCAACTGTAAGTCCCTAACGAAAAAAAATAATATCATAATAAATGTTCCGAAATATTTAATGAAAGTGTTTACAGTTTTTTGATCCCTACGCGCCACCTGGCGGTCTGGACCGCGAGGACATGTCCATTGTCATTTTTTTTGCTTAATTGACTATGAGTCAAAAAATTCAGAGCAATTTAATTTGGCGAGGGGACTCCATTAAATTAATATTCAAATTTATACTGTTATCCTTCGAAAATAAATCGATAACGTTAGAAACTATGTTTTATAAATCACTTACTAAGAATATCTAGAAAATTGCAAGTAATTTTTTAATGAAGAGAAAAAATTAACCTTTCCTTGAATGCAAATAAACAAAAGTTCAACGGTCTTTCTGTAGGAACGGAGAGAAGAACAATTTTCTTGCAAGAACTTCTATCAGGGTCCTTTAACCTACATGTAGAGAAGTTTAGTCACGGGAATGTTGTTTTATTGACAGTGATAATAAAACTACCGCCATGGGCTATTTCGATCATATTATCTCAGCGGGATATCACTCACAAATTTTTTGTTTTGTATAAATTCCAGCAAAAAAACGAAAGAGATAAAATGTAATGAATTAACTTAGGAAGAAAATTGAAATTTGCTGAATGTTTCTGTCATGTTCGTTGAATTTTGAACATAGAATAAATACATTTTTCTGTTTGACTTACTTTAATAAATATTTATTTCAGTTCATTGAACTTTTGAACGACATCCGTACCGAGCTCAAAAATCTGAACCGTTGTTTCAGCGATATTCCGTCGGAACGAGGGATCAGAATACAGGATAGGTGATTTTTATCATGGTATGTAAAAGCATAGCCGGCGCGGGCCCTTGCTGCAGGATGAAAGTCATGTTTACTGCAATCGTTCATGGCCCAAAGGGTAACCTTTCAAATATTAGGAGCACTTATCCGGAATAAATAAATTTATAACATTCAGATATGTTTTGAAACCAAAATTCAAAAAAGGAAATATTGAAATTGTTTCTCAATAATTTTTATATAAAGAAATATTGACTTTCTAAATATGAAAACAACGTGCGTAGGCTTTTTTAGATCACTGCATTTTTTGCCCTCATCGGCCCATTTGGAAAAGATACAACATAATCCCACTTCGAATTTTGCATTCAACAGGAAATAAGTAACTATAAGAAACTTTTGTTATTCTTCACGTAATACCGGAATTGACTGGTAAATACTTGAAAAGCGCTTCTGAGAAAACCGGACCATCCTTTCAATATTTGGCATTCAGTAAGCTTTATTTGGTCAGAAACTTTTTGCCAAAATGTTCTGTCATTAGAGCACATCTACAAAAACAAGTTTACATTTTTAACTCTCAGCGCGCGCGTCAGGCACTTGCAGTGCCTGGATCGACTTAAACTGCGTTTTCCGACCCTTCATACATAATGACGATTCAAAATAAAGGAATTTCAAAAATAAAAAATATGTTTCAAATGTGTTCAAGCGATCTTTAGAAAAAATTTTTCTGGTCATTTTAAGAGTAAGATTTTTTTTTATAAAAAATTTTCCAAAAAAAACGATTTTAAGTCAATTTTTCGGTGATTTTCAGGTAGTATGTGATCCATTCTAGCGAAGCCGGTGATGAAGTGCTAGAAAGCTGATTTTTTGGCCATGAAAAATTAAGCGTTTTTCGGTTACCCATTTTTTTGATTGGAGGTGCGGCGACCATTATTTGACCTCTAATGACGGGTCAAAGTCAGGTCATCTCAGCGTAGTTCATCGTATAGACTTGTAAGTACCCCCAAAAAATCGGAAGGGTCGACTTTTCATTGAACGTATTAGCAACTATGGGTTAATAAGGTACGTGAAGAGTCCTAGAGAGCACAAAACTGGTCAACACCTCAAGGTCAACCTCAAAGTTCATTACGTTAGAACTTGTAAGTACCTCAAAGAATCCGACTTCTGATAACGTAATTAGCGAACTATGGGTCAATAATGTACTGAAAAGGTCGCTAGAGGAAAAACTTTTTTGCTCCTAGAGACCTTTCAAGTAGCATTATTGACCCATAGTTGCTAATACGTTCATCAGAAAGTTGACCCTTCCGATCTTTTGGGGGTACTTACAAGTCAAACATGAACTTGAGGATTGACATGGACTTTTACCGGTCATTAGAGGTCAAATAAATTGGGTCGCCGACCCTCAATGCAAAAAACGGGTAACCGAAAAACGCTAATTTCAACTGGCCAAAAATCAGCCTCTAAAGCACTTCAATAACGGGCTTTCGCTAGAACTGGATCACATACTACCTGTAAAATCAGAAAATTGACCTAAAAATCGATTTTTTGAAAATTTTTAATAAAAAAAACCTACGTCTAAAAATTACCAGAAAAAAATTCTCTACATGATAGCGTTGAACACCATTAAAACCAATTTTTTATTTTTGAAATTCCTATTCAAATCGTCAATGGGATCATCGTCGACCAAGGTTTACGCTGAAACGCTGTTCGCCAGAAATTATTTGTGGTTTTTTTTTGGAGATTAACAGTACTTTTTAAGTCAAAAAATCTCAATAAGTCTACATATATGTTAGGCACCTAAGCAGAAAATTCCTAAAGACATTTTTCCATAGGTATATATCGAATCTGCCTCCGGGGACGTATAGTATGAATAGGGGCTTATAAAAAAAGGTTATTTTCCAAGTCTCATGTTTCTTTGAATGCTCTTGCGCTGATTGGCCAAATTTATTTGAACGAATTAACCTAGCATTCAAGTTTAATACTTATATTTTCCTCGACAAATAAGATAGTTAATGATCAACTTTTGACCAATTTTTTTAATCATTAGCGATATATTTTCTGATTTTACATCAAGACTTAATTGGGTAGGTCCCTCAATGAAAAACCAGAGATAATCGGCATTTAATAATCAGCACTGCAATGCCTGATGGGCGCTGGCCATCTTTAACTGCGGTCTTACCGAGTTAATCTGGAAGAAATGGAGGCTGCATAATCATACCTTCCTAGTAAGTGTTCAAATAAATAATGTTTGACTTGAAATTTTGTCATTGACACCTCGAGAAGGGTCAAATTCACCGTCTCAAGGTTTTTTTAAAAAGACTTCGAAGAATCGCGGGTATTTATAATAAACCGGTATAAAGACTTTACAACACAGGTGTTTACTTATGTGACGCCAAAAAATATTGATTTATATTTCCAAAATTCACCCTTCACCGAAAGTTTTCCGATCCTCAACAAAATAATACCAGAAGTCGCACAACCTCGAAGCTATGGAGCCAAGCTTGCCAGAACTTAGCAAAAAATTGAACAAATCACAACGCCACCGAAGCCTCAGATGAAAAGATCCGAAGTGACAGACGGAATTACTTAATAAAGAACTTCAAAGGAGCCATCGTAACACCGTAAAAGTAAATTAAGGTTTGTTTGAGTCTCATGTTCTTATCTTGTTGAAAAAAATAAGAGATACATCTGATATTACAATATGATCTCTCGTAAAAAACAAACAAGCCCTTAGTCTTACTTGATTTGAAAATCACTTAGTCCATTAATACATTCAATTTAACACAAAAACCTTAAGAAAATAATTGCAATTAAAAAGTAGCAAAATGTTTTCATTGTAATTCCGTCCAAAAAATGAAGAAAATTGTAATGTTGAATTTCTCAAATGATAAAAACTTTAAGAAAGTTTGATTTTTAAAAGTCATAAAATTGAAAAAAAAGGAAATTTTGCGATTTTTAAATTAAATATGAAAATTAAATATAAGAAGAAAATTTTTTTTAAATTTCTAACTTTTCATATAAAAAATATAAAAGTTTAAAAGCTTTGTTGATTTTTAATCTCAAAAAAAAATTGATAATAAACTTTGAAAATGAACTTTTGATTAAACGTATTCAAAATGGAAAAAATTAATTTTGATTTCTGAAAGAAAAATATATACTAAAAGTGCCTTCTCAAGTAATGTTTTAAACTTATTTTGAAAACAAATCTTCAAAGCCCTCCTTGTTTAAAAAAATACTTGCAAATTGGAAATTAATATAAAGCTCATAAAAAACTCTTTGGATTTTCAAATAAAAAAAATCAAAAATTCCCTTCTCAAGATTTAAATTAGCTCAGTCCGAAAATACATCTCAAAGCGCCTGACTAAACGAAAAATCAAAATCTGAATTAGCCAGAAAGTCACAAAAGTTAAGACCGAATCATATGATCTGAAAAAGGAGCTTGAATCAGATAAGACAAATTATGGTCAAAGATGAACAACTCATAAAAAATGCTCGAATCAGCAGAAAAATATTAAAGGACACTTTTCCGGATTGAGAGCAGAAATAACGTCCTGCCAGACACACAAAATTTGACATGAGAAGTCAAACTGCAAATGAAGCAAGTTTGGTAGATAAAATGAAATTTCAAATAAACCATCGAATAGAATTCGCGACATGTTTCGTTTTTAATTGAAACATTTTCGAAAGTTTTGGGAACCAAATAAAATAGTTTTCGAAAAAATCTGAATGTTTAAATTAATACATTTTATTAAACCCGAATTTTAATACAACAACACACCGTTTTGAAAACGCTAGAAACCCAATTTGTGGAGTTTTAAAGGTATAAATAATTCTCAAAAACCTGAAAATTCCTGAACACGAAACGTTGCAACGCGTTGTTAAATGAAAGAATTGCACAAACCCAAAGTTTAAAGAGATAACAAATGCCTCTCACATTGGCCATCAAAAATTGAGACGCAAGCAATTCAGTTAAAACTCATTAGATTGTTTCAAGGTTTGAGATTTTATGAAAACATTTAAAGATTGTGAAGAGACCATTTAAAAAATAGGNCCCCCCCCGTGTTTTTGAGGGACCAAATCTTTGGGAGAGGGCAATAAAGGGATATGTCGACATTCGTGTTGTCATCATCAGTGCAAAAAAACACACACAATTAAAAAAAAGGAATGTACATAACGCATTATTCCACAGTTTGTTTTTGACAGCTGTTTTTTGATAACAAAATAACTTCTTTTCGGAAATAAAATACATTTAAAATTTTTAAATGAACTTAAAATGTCACTTTTTTGTACATAAAAAGATCAATAAAACGGTTTAATTATTAACCAGCTAATAATTGCGTAAACATCGGATAGTTTTGACAGCCTAGTCAGAGAATAATGAGACTTGTTAAAACAATATTTAAAACAAAAATTATTTTTTGTACAAATCCAGCGTTAAATACGCCTGTTAATTCTACATTATAGTTCATAAATAAATAGTAAACGAATCAGAAAGTCGACCTCAAGGTCTGATTTCATCGTATTTTAAAATTGTAGCGATTAACTTGAAATTTGCATCGTGGGTAATTGATTGTAACGTCTCAATGTCGAAAAGTATTTCGGACACTTTCAACAATTTTAAGCAATATTATTTTGACAAAAATCAATTGAATTTTCCGAAAAATCCAAAGTTTCGAGCTCTCCAGCGCTATAGATAGAATCCTCGCAAACGAAACATTGTTTTTCACAGTGTCAGTACTTCATGACGATCTATTTAATTCTAACGAAAAATACAACACGTCACTTTTTACCTATGAAATAGGATTCTTAAACGTATAATGCAGATTTTTTTTCTGCGACGTACCGTGAATCACGGTCCGTGATTCTCTGAAGTTCGGAAAGACATTTTACTGACTGATTATACCAGGTATTCTCTACCCCTTTATCACTTTTTGGTTAGAATGCGTAGCCACTACTACTTTTAACGTGTGATTTTAACGTTGTGGCTACGCATTCTAACCAAAAAGTGATAAAAGGATACATGAGAGATATCAGAGTCTGAAAAACTAATGTTTCTAGAAGTTTTTTGTGTATAAAACAGTTACTTTTATTTTAAAAATTGGCATCTCTATTTTCAAGCGAAGATTTTTCGATAATTAATGCAAGCCAATGGAATTGTGGATACCGTATTATCATGTTAAACTTTTTGCTGCAGTTAAGGACCTTCAGATGCTGCGCATTGATTTGTAGAATAAAATCAGTGGAATAATGTTTTCAGAATAAAATGTGAAATTACAAGCAATTTTCGAAAACTAAATTTCATAATTTTCGTAGCCGATTCTGAAAAAATAATTTTATGATTTTGTTCAAAAAACTTGATTGTTAAATATATTTTTGTTACAATTTAATTTTTTTAAAAAAGATTTTAAATGTGTTGCTATTTTTAAATAAAATACGGTGAAAATCCAATTTCGCGGCCTACTAATAATTATCCAAAAGTACTGTTATCAAGATTTGTTTGCCATTTTCTGATTTTTTCAAGTTTTTCAAACTGTAATTCTTTACATGAAGATTGAATAAATCCGAAACGCGTAGTAAATATTATTTTATTTTTATTTTTCTTCGTTTCAATTCAGTATCTTTGAAAAATTGAATCGGCATAAAAATGCTATCATTTCTTAATTTGAGTGACTTTAAAACAAACTTTAAGACGTTATCTACTGTATTTCAGAAAATAATGAAACAACAAAAAAAATTTGCGTACTGTATCAACTGTAAGTCCTACGAAAAATAAATAATATTCATAATAAATGTTCCGAAATATTTTATCGAAAGTGTTTACAGGTTTTTGATACCTAGCGCGCCACCTAGTGGGTTCTGGACCGCGACGACATGTCCATTGTCATTTTTTTTGCTTAATTGACTATGGGTCAAAATTTCAGAGAATTTAATTTGGCGAGGGGACTCCCTTAATATTAATATTCAAATTTTATACTTATCCTTCGAAAATAAATCGAAACGTTAGAAACTATGTTTTATAAAATCACTTACAAGAATACTAGAAAATTGCAAGTAATTTTTAATGAAAAGAGAAAAATTATCCTTTCCTTGATGCAAATAAACAAAAGTTCAACGTTCTTTCTGTATGGAAACCGGAGAGAAAACAATTTTCTTGCAGAACTTCTATCAGGTCTTTAACTACATGTATGAGAAGTTCATCACTCGGGAATGTTGTATTTATTGACAGTGATAATAAAACTACCGCTCATGGGCTATTTCTAGATCATATTATCTCAGCGGGATATCACTCACAAATATTTTTGGTTTTGGTATAAATTCCAGCAAAAAAAACGTAAAGAGATTAAAATGTATGAATTAACTAGGAGAAAATTGAAATTTTGCTGAATGTTCCGTGTCATGTTCTTGAATTTTGGACATAGAATTAAATACATTTTTTCTGTTTGACTTTACTTTATAATATTTATTTCAGTTCTATTCGAACTTTTGAACGACTCCGTGACCGAGCTGCAAAATCTGAACCGTTTCACGATATTCCGTCTGGAACGGAGGGATCAGAATACAGGATAGGTGGATTTTTATCATGGTATTTTAAAGCATAGCCGGCCGCGGCCCTTGCTGCAGGATGAAAGTCATTGTTTACCATCGTTGCATGGCCCAAAGGGTAACCTTTCAAATATTAGACGACTTATGCCGGATAAATAATTTATAACATTCATGATATTTGTTTTTGAAAACTCACAAATTTCAAAAAGGAATATTTGAAATTGTTTTCTCAATATTTTTTTATATAAAAGAATATTGACTTTGTTAATAAAAAACAACGTTGCGTAGCTTTTTTAGATCACTCCATTTTTTGCCCTCATGCCATTTTGAAAGATACAACATAATCCCACTTCGAATTTTGCATTCAACAGGAAATAAGTAACTATAAGAACTTTTGTTATTCTTCACGTAATACCGGAATTTGACTGGTAAATACTTTGAAAGTCGCTTCTGAGAAAACCGGACATCCTTTCAATTATTTGGCATTCAGTAGCTTTATTTGTGTCAGAAATTTTTGCCAAAATGTTTCTGTCATTAGACACATCTCAAATAACAGTTTACATTTTTAACTCTCAGCCGCTCGTCAGGCACTGCAGTGCCTGATCGACTTTAAACTGCGTTTTCGACCCTTATACATAATGACGATTTCAAATAATGAATTTCAAAAATAAAAAATATGTTTTAATGTGTTCAGCGTTCTTGTTTAGAAAAAATTTTTCTGGTCATTTAAGAGTAAGGATTTTTTTTTATAAAAAATTTCCAAAAAAAATCGATTTTAAGGTCAATTTCGTGATTTTACAGGTAGTATGTGATCCAGTTCTAGCGAAGCCGTATGAAGTGCTAGAGCTGATTTTTGGCCAGTGAAAATTAAGCGTTTTTCGGTTACCCATTTTTTTGATTGGGGTCGGCGACCATTATTTGACCTCTAATGACCGGTCAAAGTTCAAGGTCAATCTCAGCGTAGTTCCTCGTATAGACTTGTAAGTACCCCAAAAAATCGGAAGGGTCGACTTTCTCATGAACGTATTAGCAACTATGGTTAATAAGTACTGAAAGGTCGCTAGAGGAGCAAAAACTGGGTCAACACCCAAGGTCAACCTCAAAGTTCATCGTTTAGACTTGAGTACCTCAAAAGAATCGAAGGATCGACTTTCTGATGAACGTATTAGCAACTATGGGTTCATAATGTACTGAAAGGTCGCTAGAGTGCAAAAACTTTTTGCTCCCTTAGCGACCTTTCAGTACATTATTGACCCATAGTTGCTAATACGTTCATCAGAAAGTTGACCCTTCCGTTCTTTGGGGGTAACTTAAAGTCTTCAAATGAACTTGAGATGACAATGAACTTTGACCGGTCATTAGAGGCAAATATTGGTCGCCGACCCTCAATCAAAAAACGGGTAACCGAAAACGCTTTATTTTCACTGGCCAAAAAATCAGCCTTCTAGCACTTCATACGGCTTCGCTAGAACTGGATCACATACTACCTGTAAAATCACGAAAAATGACCTTAAAATCGATTTTTTTTTGAAAATTTTTAATAAAAAAAAACCTACGTCTAAAATGACCAGAAAAAAAATTCTCTACATGATAGCTTGACACATTAAAACCAATTTTTTATTTTTGAAATTCCTTATTTCAAATCGTCAATGGGATCATCGTCGACCAAGTTTACGCTGAAACTTTTCGCCAGAAATTATTTGTGCGTTTTTTTTGGAGAATTACAGTACTTTTTTTAGCAAAAAATCTCAAATAAGTCTAAAACATATATGTGAGGCTACTCTACAGAAAATTCTAAGACATTTTTTCCATTATGGTATAATCGAATCTGCTCCGGGACGTATAGTATTGAATAGGGGCTTATAAAAATGTTATTTTCTCAAGTCTCATGTTCTTTGAGATGCTCTTCGCTGATTGGCCAAATTTATTTGAACGAATTACCTACATTTCAGGTTTACTACTTTATATGTTTTCCTCGATCAAATAAGATAGTTAATTTTCAACTTTTGACCATTTTTTTTAATCATTAGCGATATAATTTTCTGAATTTTTACATCAAAGACTTAATTAAGTAGGTCCCTCAATGAAAAACCATAGATAATCGGCATTTAATAATTAGGCACTGCAGTGCCTGATGGGCGGCTGGGCCATCTTTAACTGCGGTCTTACCCGAGTTAAGTCTGGAGAAATGGAGCTGCAAATATACCTTCCTTAGTAGTGTTTCAAATAAATAATGTTTGACTTGAAAATTTTGTCATTTGACACCTCGAGAAGGGTCAAATTACCGTCAAATTACCAAAGAATTTGCGGTATTATAAAAACCGGTTATTTCAAGACTTTACACAGTGTTACTTGTAATTTGACCCAAAAAATATTGATTTATTTTTTCCAAAAATTTACCCTTCACCGAAGTTTTCGATCCTCAACAATAAATAATCCAGAAGTCGACACACGCGTCGAAGCTATGGAGGCCAAGCTTGCAGAACTTAGCAAAAAATTTGAACAAATCACAACGACACCAAGCTCAGATGAAAGATCCGAAAGTGACAGACGGAATTCTAATAAAGAACTGTCAAAGGTAGCTCATCGTAACACCGTGAAAAGTTAAAATTAAGGTTTGTTGAGTCTCATGTTCTCATTTTGAAAAAAATAAGAGATACATCTGATAATTACAATATTATCTTCGTAAAAACAACAAGCCTTAGTCTTTACTTGATTTTGAAAATCACTTAGTCATTAAAGGAGTTACTGGTCGCATTTAACAGACTCGGACATGAAATTTTCCAGATTAGTTTTAAATGTTTTTTTCTGAAAATGAATGGACAAAATAAGTTGATCAGAATGTCTTTTTATTTTTCATTTGCTCATAAAAAAAGTATCTTCATCGCGATTTGAACATATTCAGTGTGATTTTTTTCAAATTTTTGAAATTTCTGAGAATTTGAATCGCGGGTTTCCAAAAAACGAGATATCCAAAATGCAAATTGTCGAACTAGGGGCTTTGGCGTATCCTCAAGAATCTATAGCATACCAGTTTTAGTTTCTGCCGTACAAAATCCAGGGAGGAGTAGTATTTTCCCCGAGGTACCACGCAACATAAGCGCCAAAAAAACAGTTTTTTGCTCATTAAGCGCCGGAATGAAGATTTTTTTAGAGTAAAACTGAACTGGGTTCTGCCCACCGTTTCTGTGGTCAAATATAAAAAACTAAAAAGTATATCTATCTTCAAAACTCAGGAGGAGTAGGCTTTGAAGTGAAAAACTATGTGCCACTTTTGAAAGGTCGTTCCTGATTGGTCGCCAATCAGAGGCCTTCGTTTGTTTTTGTGAAAGCAAGATAATGTTCAATTTATCCCTAAACTGAAATACAAGTATGTTTCGTGCTGTTTTCTAGTACTTCATTGAGGCGACGCTTAAAACCAAGTTTTTGGCCTTAAAATGCGACCAGTACTCCCTTAATACATTCAATTTAACACAAAAACCTAAAGAAATAATTTGCAATTTAAAAATGTAGCAAATTTTCATTTGTAATTCTCAAAAATGAAGAAAATTTTCATTTTGAATTTCTTCAAATGAAAAAACTTTAAGAAAGTTTTTTGATTTTAAATGTCATAAAATTGAAAAAAAGGAAATTTTGCGATTTTTTATTACTTTTAAATATGAAAATTAATATAAGAATGAAAATTTTTTTTTTAAATTTCTACTTTTTCATATAAAAAATATAAAAGTTTTAAAACTTTTTGATTTTTAATCTCAAAAAAAATTGAATTATAACTTCTTGAAAATGAACTTTTGATTAAACGTTATTCAAAATGGAAAAAATTTATTTTGATTTCTTGAACATGAAAAATATATACTAAAAGTTGCCTTCTCAAGTAATGTTTATAAAGCTTTATTTTGAAAATACAAATCTTCAAAGCCTCCTTGTTTAAAAAAATAATTTGCAAATTGGAAATTAATATAAAGCTCATAAAAACTCTTTGATTTTCAAATTAAAAAAAATCCAAAAATTTCCTTCTCAAATTTAAATTTAGCTTCATTCCGAAAATACAAATCTTCAAAGCCGCCTTGATCTAAACGAAAAATCAAAATCTGAATTAGCCAGAAAGTACACAAAATGTTTAGACCGAATCTATGATCTTGAAAAGGAGCTTGAATCAGCTCAAGACAAATTAATGGTCAAAGATGAACAACTCATAAAAATGCGCGAATCAGCAGAAAATATTTATGGACACTTTTCGGAGTTGAGAGCAGAAATAACGTCTGCCAGACGAGCACAAATTGACATGAGAAGGTCAATGCAAAATGAAGTTCAAGTTTTGGTAGATAATAATGAAATTTTCAAATAAACATCGGATAAATTCCGACTAGTTTCGTTTTTAATTGAAACATTTTCGAAAGTTTTTTTTGGGAACAAATTTAAAATAGTTTCGAAAAAATCTGAATGTTTTTAAATTAATATCATTTTATTTTAAACCGAATTTTTACTACAACTAACACGAGTTTTTTTGAAAACTCTAGAACCCCAATTTGTGGAGTTTTGAAAGGTTATAAATTAATTTCTCAAAAACCTGAAAGATGCTGACACGAAACGTTGCAACGCGTTGTTAAATGAAAATTAATTTCACAAACTGTAAAGTTTAAAGAGATAACAAATGCCTTCTCACATTGGCCATCAAAAATTGAGACGCAGCAATTTCAGTTAAAACTTCATTAGATTGTTTTCAAGGTTTTGATTTTATGAAAACATTTTAAAGATGGTGAAGAGACCAGTTTAAAAAATAGGTTCCAGTTTTCGCGGAAAAGTGTTATCCACAGGAATTAACAAAATGCTCATGGTTTCTTTTTTCAATTATGTTATCTAGGCTATAACCGGTGGACTGGCTCCACTGGAGTCCAACGATAATGGAGGTTTACGGAAAATTCGAATCGGCCAGTCGTATTATACAGCAGGGTCCAGCCGCCGCCGCCGCGTAAAGGTGAAGGCGTATAGGTAAAACCCACGCAAAAACCTACGTAATCCTCCGCAATCGCCAACGCATCTGAAAATAAAAACTTTTCTTCCTGACGTCCGGCGTATAGGTGAAAGGCAAAAGATAGGGTTTTTTTTCAAAACTTCTTAGGCAAAAGATAGGCCGTTTCCGAAAGCAAAAAGATAGGCAGATTCGAGTATTTTTATAAATAAAAAAACCATTAATTAATTAATAGTTTTTAACTTTTAATTTTTATTAATTAGTAGCAGTTGATTTTTCTTAAAAATCTTGCACAAATTTTTGTTCAAATAAATCCTATCAATTAATAATTTCAAAGGCCATTTTTCACGATAATTATTTATATTTTTTGTTTGTAAATCAAGTTGAGACATCTTCTGGAAATATTTTGTGCAGGACAACTACAGTCTACACCATTTCTTTGTACTGGTGTAGTAATGACACAATTTAATTTCCATTCTTAGTAAATATTTTTTCCAGAATATTCAAATTCTCTGCATGATACGAATCAAACAGGGGGCAATAACGGCTCTGGTAGCTTTAAGGGGGTCGGTGCATTTTGACAGATTTTCACTTTTTCAATTTTTTTGTCTTGATTGGAAACTTTTTGCCACTTCAAAATTTTCAAATAAAAACCTTTTTGAACACAATTTGCCACTTTGCAGCTCACTTTGTATAATCTGAATTTATTCAGATTAATTATTTTTACTTTATAAATTGTCTTTTGAAATAACACTCAAGAAACGCGCGTTTGCTTCAACGGTGTCTAAATAACAGTAAAATTAATTATTTTTCATTTGTTACTTAGGAGCCCCAAAATACGCTTTCGACCACTGTCTCGGATTAATTGAATTTTATTTTATACCATTTCTACGTCAAAATCGAAAATTTTAATTTGTGAAAAAAGACGAAAAAAACGAAATTTTACCACATCGAAAGAAATATTTTTCTTCAGGAGTTTAAATTATCAAATTTGACAAGGTGGATGGGTCGACTTATCAATTTGGCAATTTTGAGTTTAATAAAATTTATTTAATTCCGGATAATAAGGGCTTTGGAGTATTTCTGCCGATCCATAGTTTCGTTTAAACAAGTATGCTTCAGATTATTAACAAGAGCGAAGAAAAAAAGGAAAGCATATTTAAAGCTAGTGAAAGTAAGCATTCCGAATATTTTCAGCAAAGGATTCCAGAAAAATTTTGAACAAGAAATGAGGAAAATTTTCAAAATATTTCCTAATAGTTTCGACCGAAAATCTCCAAAAAATGTCAGATGATTTTTTAAATAGCATATAAAAAAATATTTGGTCAAGGCTAAGCCGAAAAGTTAAAGTGGCACCATTTTGAAGAGTTTTTCGGTTGATGTTGAAACAAATAATGAAAATAAAAATTGAACAAAAAATAAGGCAGTTTTTATAATGTTCGGAACTTTTTTCAAAAATTTGTCGAATTCGAAAAGGTTAAATCGAACTCCAAATTTTTGTAAAAAAATAATAATTCAAAAATCCTGTAGTTACAAAAGTTAGCTGGATTATCAAACATTACTTGAATGGTATATTGAGATAAATATATGAACCCAGTGAAAAGTTTTTCATCAAGAGCCCATATCCGTAACTGTCAAAATGCACCGACCCCCTTAAGATTTTGTGGCGTATTTATAACACTTTTAATTTCTATGTAAGCGATAAATGATGGTTTTTTTGAATGGTACCTTTTTTGTAGAAATCAGTTTGGAATTTATTTTTAATAAAATCTTTATTTAATATATTTTGTTGAAAAAATTAAATAATTATTTTTCTGGAACCTAAATTCGAATTACTGCGTGAATCAATTATCCAAAAAAGTAGTTTCTGAGGTTTCCAAACATTTACTTTTGCATTTGTGATGAAAATTGACCAAAAAATCATCCTAAATTTTTACTCTGACTACCCTTTAACTAAATTATAAATTCTAGATCTTGTTTTAATTGACCAATCAAGAGCGTATCTTCCCGACGTTCCCGGCGTATAGGTAAAATCCGGCGTATAGGTGAAGGTTTTCAGCGAAAAAAGTTTCACCTATACGCCGAACCCTGCTGTAATTAGTAATCGAAAATAAAAATTTCAAAATTTTTTGAAATAATGTATTGGAATTTATCGAAAAATTTTCAGAATAGACCAAATTATTCTGCGTCGAATTATGTCAATATAAGACTCAAGAAAACTGCCTTGAAATTCTTAAGTAACTTTTTTTAGAACACCCGGCTGAGGTTTTTACACTGCCACACGGTGTTCAACTTAGACCCGACCTGTGGAAGGCCCTATTTTTATGTTAGATTTTGCGGAAAATTTGGGAGCCAGCCTGGAATTAATACAATTTCCGATTGGCTGGATACATTTTCTTTAAATGTCGCACGCTGATTGGTTTAGCAAGTTTTTGAATTTTAATTTCGAGTTTTTTGCTATTTATAGCAATTTTTAGCAAAAATGGTAAAAAGACACTTTCTCGCAGTAAATTGAAGCATATTAAAGTAACACAAAAAATTGAAATTGTTTTTGTCATCCAAAATGATAACATAGACTTTTTTTGTCTGACGTCATGACATTTGACCTATTTGAAAACATTTTGACGTCTAGCCATTGCTACAGGCGTGTTCCGTGCAAATTTCTGCGCATTTCTGTTTCTGAGCAAATTTTATCCAGGCTGGCTCCCAAATTTTCAGCCAAATCTAACATAAAAATAGGGCCTTCCACAAGTCGGGTCTAAGTTGAAAACCGTGTGCCATGGCATGCCATTTGAAAACAGAACAAGATATTCACAGACGGATTTTTGCACCCAACAGGCAATAAAAAAATCCAAGACTTAAATTTTTTGATTTTCCGACGGATACCTTAAACTTTTACCGGTCAATTTTCGGTATGACTGGACATCCGTCGGAAAATCAAAAATTTTTGTCTTGGATTTTTTTATTTAGGTTAGTGTAAAAACCTCAGCCGGGTGTTCTAAAAAAAATTACCTTAGAAGTATGACTAAAACGACTATGCTGATTTTTTTTTTATAATCACAACATTATTTACTTTTCTTAGCCAAAGTGCCTCTCAGTTGAAAGTAGGGTGTCCAAACCGTTCACATGTCCCTTTTTGGAAACGACTTATCCGATTAAATTCTTAAATACCTCAAATGATCACACATATGATCACACATATTTATTTGAAAATAATACCGAAAAACATTGGTTCAAATTGGATCATTTTTCTGTCAAAACAGTCGAGTTTCATTATAAAGTAGAAAAAAAAGTTTGGAAAATTGTCCGATTGATATTTTATAATTTTTTTCTGAATATGTGTGGTCATTTGAAGCTTACTAAAAACTCAAGCGGAAGAGTTGTTTCCAAACGTCAAAATGTAAATGATGTGTACACCCTTTTTACTACTGAGAGGCACTTCGGTTGGGAAAAGGCTTGCTTAGCGCGCTAACGAAAATACAATCAGTGACATAGAGTTGATATTTACTTGATTTTTTAAAATTATTATTCGACGGATTTGCCCATTAAAATGAAAATTATTTTTTCAAATCTAATTGAAACATATTTCTACCCTAAGAAAAGCTGTTCAAACTAATATTATCACTCTTCTCGATGATTACGATACCGAGCGTCAAAACGACGCACCTAGAGTCAGCGATTTTGGCTCCGACACTCTTAACCGATTGCAACAAGATCGCGGAAAATTAGAGAAATCAAAAGCAGAATATTCGAACGAAGCTGATCTTATCAACGAAACATTAGCCGATGTAGAAAAAAATGTCGAAGAAATGCGAAATGATGCCGTTGAAAAACGATCAAAAATATCTAGAAAGGGGGTGGAATCGATAGCTCTGCAATTATGTAATGTAGCTGGGAGGGTGACCGAACTAAAGGACAAGCTTCCGGTACTTGATAGAATTGTTAATAAGGTAAAGAACCTTTAATAACGTAAAATTACAAATTAGTAGAAACAATATTTTCGGTATAAAAAAACTTGAAATTACAAATTGGTAGAAGAAATACTTTCAGTATTATATCGAATTAAGAGGGTTGAAGGTTTTAATTCGTTGATGTGAATTGCAAGCATTTTCTCTACATCTGGTCAGAGGTTGTTACAAATTATATCCAAATTGTGTACGTATTCGTTAAGGGGGCGGTGTTAGTGATTTTTGAGATTTTGGAGGCTCCTTACGGCTAAACCAATTCAGCTAAAACATTTCTGAGGAACACAAATGATAGATTCATCATTTATCTTTGATTCCATTTGACCGAATCCACAAACCACCTGGTTAACCGCGGTTAAACACGCGTCTCTTTTTTAATGAACCAAGGATCCTAGACTTTATATCGGAAAATTTTGAGAACATCTGGGAAATTGCCTGAATTACAATGTCAATAAACTAAATTTTTCGATTTTTGCCTCAGGGGTCAGCAATCTGGTTAAATGTGCCGAAAAAGGGTGTTTTTTCGACGTTTTGATACAAGGCCTTTTTTTTGGAAATGCCAGACACGTGATTTTCGGAATGTAACAAGCCCAAGAGGTGGCGAACATTGTCAAGGAAGTACTTTTTTTCGAATTTCGGCCTGATCGGCTGTAAATCGACAAAAAAGTGCAAGAAATAAAAATTTTTGAACATAAAAGTGAGAACTTAAAAATATGAATGCCACCTCCTTGAGTACAGTGCGCTGGAAACAGAATTAGCAACTATGGTCTAATTTTCAACACAGCAGATTCTAGAAAAAAGTTAAAGTTTTCCATCAAAATTATGTTTTGATCTCTAGCATCGTGTGTGTTGAAAATCATACCATAGTTGCTTATATCGGTTTCAGCGAACCGTACCCTAAAAATCTTTTGGTGGCATTCAATTTCTTTAATTCTCACTTATGTATGTTCAAAATTTTCGATTTCGCGCATTTTTGTCGATTTACAGCCAATCCGGCCGAAATTCGCAGAAAGTAGTTCCTTGAAAATGTTTGCCACCTCTAGGGTTTGTTACATTCCAAAAATTACGTTTCTGACATTTCCACAGAAAGCTTTGTATCAAAACGTCGAAAAAATTAGCTCCTTGACATTGTAATTCAGACAATTTCCCAGATGTTCTTAAAATCTCAAAATTTTTCGATATCAGGTCTAGGATCCTTGTTTTATTAAAAATGCCAAGGAACGCGTGTTTAACCGCAGTTAACCAATGGTTGGTGGATTTGGTACGGAATTGTTAAATGGAATCCCGAGATAAAAGATGGATCTATCATTTTTGTCCCTCAGAAATTTTTTATCTGAATTTGTTTAGCC
This sequence comes from Oikopleura vanhoeffeni, assembly GCA_004367855.1. NCBI lineage: Eukaryota > Metazoa > Chordata > Appendicularia > Copelata > Oikopleuridae > Oikopleura > Oikopleura vanhoeffeni. The sequence continues at coordinate 142,775 of SCLH01000094.1, read as the reverse complement.
GTACGAAGCCTTCAAATCTTAAAAATCATTGACACCAGTGGTGTCATGGAGGTTCTATAGACAGCCCATATCTTTTGTACTAAAAATTCTATCGACTGGATTATACGATTTTTGATCTTCAAGTAGCTTGTTTAATTATATAAAAAAATACAAGTTCTTAAAAATTCAACATCCAGGATGCAGGGGTCGGCAATACCTGTCCTGTCCTTGTCCCCCTCAGGACAGGACAGGACAGAAACCTGTCCTAGGACAGGACTGGTTAGGACAAGACAGAACATATTAAAATTTGCCTGCCTCAGGACAGGACAAAAATTTCCAAATCTTGTGCCGACCCCTGCCAGGATGTTACATCCTGGAATTTTTTCATAAAATTTGTAATAAGCTTATTTTGAGTATATATATAGGTTCTATAGGCAAGTCGAATTTTTATTACTTAATGAGCTAGAGACCTAATTTTATTATTTTTAATTCAACGTGGTTTTTTAGTTATAAAAAATCAAAAAATCGTATAAATTTCCAAAAATTTTCGAAAAAAATATTAATTTTTTTTAAGTGTCGAAAATAAAAATGTTTTCTGCTCTAGCGCTCGGTCGGTTTAATATTTGGTCATAGTTTATAATATCGTCTCCAGAAACATTTAATTTACGAACCGTTTGGTACATTTGAAAATGTCATACGATGACATGGATGTTAAAAAATAAATTTTTGAATCGTTATCCTTGGAGATAAAAAATGAAATTGTTACCTCGGACAAAAAATTATTATTGAAAATTTTCTTAAATAGCTTAAGGGGGTAGCATCGACTCGGCAGACTGGAGTCAATTGAACTAACGAAATTAATTAGTTTATTTTCTTTTTTGTCCTTATCAGCGTTAGCTGAACCAGAATAAATGTGCATCTACTTATAAAAATAATTTTTGTGTATTTTAAGAAAGATTTGAGTCCGAACTTTAATTTTTGAATTCGTAAAATTTACAAAAAAAATCAAAGCATTATGAAAATTTTTCGCATTTTTTGTTCAAAATTTTTTATGATTGTTTTTTTGAAATCTGTGAATGAAAGCCAAAAAATAGCCACTTTAATTTTTTTCATGTATGTCTACATATTTTCTGACTTCTGTTTGAAAAATCATAATATGTTTATTTGTCATTTTTGTCGACTTTTTTTAGAAAAAATATTATGAAAATTTTTCCCGCAAATCGAGTCAAAAATTTGAATTTGTTAGTTTTCGAATTCCCGAATAAACAATCAGGTAGAATCAATTATTTAATTTTTTTGTATCTATTAAATCTCCTTATGTACTACTAATGAGTTGGTCCGCGCGATTATCATTCTAACTATCGATGGAATTTTTAACACTTGGCTGTACACTCGATAAGTGCCATTTGGCACTAAATTTTAAAGAAATTTTATGCCAGCAAATGATTCTCAATAAAATTTCGGGTGTAATAGGCGCCATTTCTTTAGATAGTAAGAAAAATTTTTAATATCAAAAACGCAATTTAAGGGCAATTTCTATCTAAAAAAAGTTGTTTTTCTCTACTTTTGGCCATTTTTGACTATTTTTCTAGAAAAAAACTTTGATATTAAGGAAATTTTTTATGTGCAGAATTGAAACCTAACGTTTTAGCGCATTACACCCGTCTGAAGTTTATCAATATCGTCTTCAAAAAAAAATCTATGGTCGGCTTTAGTTGGAAATACAGTGAAATTTTTTTTTTATATTTTTCCAGATAATTAGTTATGTTAAGAAATTAAAGATATAAACTTTTGCAAGAATGAACACTTTAATTGAAGAAAAAAAAATTAATTTTAACTTTTTTTTTTATCTTTCATATATGATATATCGCTCTGAAAAAATGTACCAATCTGCCGAATCGATGCCACCCCTTTATGTGCATGCAAAAATAGTTTGCCATGTAGCATGTAAAAAAGTACAACTTTCCGTTACTGAAATAGCAGAAAGCAGTTCTTTTCGCCATCTGTGGTATATTTTTAGTGAGAAAATTTGAAAGGTTTCTTAAATAGGACGAAATAAAATTACGGATTTAAAAGCAAATATTTGCGGCTGGTTAATATCATTTACCAGGTGGTTCAATATGCTATCATTAAAATGTTAATTAAAAGTTTTTTCATAGATTACGAACTAACCTAATAGATTTTTTAGTTACTTTCTATGTCTATGCCGAGAGTAATCAGCTATTCAAATAGTCCATTTTGCCTATAGAGGGAGTGGTCGTCGCTGATTTTGGGTTTTGCTATGCCGATTTGCAACAAACAGGCAGTATACATACAGTAATCTGATACTATGCCACCTACGCATAAACACAGACTTCAAAATAGACCTTTAAAATCAGACTAAAAAACTATCTCCTCTCCCAGTTTTGGAGATTTTATCTCGATTTTTATTGAAACGCATCACAGCGGTGATACCAATTTTAAATCGTGGCTTTTTTCGACCTTTTTTATTTTCTGGGATGCAATATCGAAAAAACCATCTTGACTTAGTTTTTAAAATTTTGAAATTTTTGAAACATTTCATATTTGTTTCCTGTTGCAGGCTGAGAGTTGTTATAAGCAGAAAAATGCTTGAAAGTGTTTCAATATTTGGAAAAAAGCAAAAAATAATATTTTTCCATCAAATTTCATTTTTAGAGGTTCAAATATTGAAAAATTATGGTAAACTTCATATGCCTCCAGAATCAAGCCAAATCAAAATTTTTCACAAAAAAGCCACAATCGATTGTTAATAACGTTTCTAGCTTTCATTTCATTTATAAACCAAGAATTTATCTCGAAAATCTAGACAGGAGATAGTTTTTTAATGAGCCCCTAAAATTCATTTTTTCAAAAATTCGAAAACTCGTTTTTTAGTTCTTGCGACCAAGAAAATTTAGAAAAAAGGTTAAAAAAAGCCACGATCAATGATTGTTATTGGCACACTGATGCTTCTGAAAAAATAAAGAAAAAATCTCCGAAATTGAGAGAGGAGATAGTTTTTTAGTCTGTTTTAGAGGTCTGTTTTGAAGTCTCGGTGTTTGCGTAGGTGGCATAGTATCAGATTACTGTATGTATGAAATCGATTTTGGAGAGTTGTTCTTCAAGCTACAAAAGTTTTTGAATCATTACCTCTGCGTGTTTGTTGCGAATCGGCATAGCAAAACTTCAAATCAGCGACGACCACTCCCACTTAAGGAAGTTGTATCGGCCAGAATGCTTTTTAAGGGGGTAGTGTCCGCAAAAAAAGTTAGGCTGAAAATCTGATATAGTACTAACCCACTCTCAAAAAAACGACTGGTGAAAGTCTCGTCGCTTTTCTATCATTGGTTCTCCCACTAGAGGGCGGCAAAGTCGAAACCGGAGGTACCATTTTCTCCTTAATTAGATATCCGATCAACTTCATTTGTTTGTCAAATTAAGCGGCTTCTCAATAAGCAAAAAAACTTCGTTGGTTTTTGTCTGACTTTATAAAAGTACAGGTAGATAACCATAAAAAGGTGATATTTTTGCTGGTTCGGTACCTTTTATTCGAAAACCGCTCATCAGAATTTGTTTTACTTATGCTTATTCGATTCCTCATACAATTGTGAACAAATAATACGTTCTACATTTTTCACTTACGTTTTAGCCACGAGCATGAAATAATAATATTTTTGGTCACCAGTTAAAGTTGTGTTTTTTCATTGTTTTTACGGATCTATTTTTAAATAAACTGGAGTTTTTTGAGACAATTTAAAAACAATTTTACAATTTCATTTCTAACTGAAAATCAATTTTTAACCTGGAAACGTTATTTCAAATTATGGTCAAATCATAATCTACATGAGCGCTAGAAGGCAAAAAAAATGTCATCTTTAACAAATTACGAAATTTTCGGGTTTCTCCCAGATTCTTTAAATCTTATAGGGCGTATAACTTAACAGTTATTTTTGACTTAAAAAAACAAAAAATAAGGTCGATATCATTTTTAGATAGCTAGATATTGCTTGTAAACCTCCCTAAACTGTAAAAAAGTTTACACTTTACCTACAGAGCTCAAGGGTTGGCTTTATTTTATATTTATAGTTAACTATAATCAAGCAAGACCTTTGATTCTCGTCGAAATTTATTTTTTGGAATTGAAACAATTTCAAACTAAATTTTCACATTTATTTCTTTTTTTAGGTTGGTACCAGGGAAACTGATGCTATTCAACGCGAAAACTATTTCATCCAGCACGAACCAAGTAGGCTTGAAGAAACCATTTGTCGTGTGAAGGCTTTGACAGTTACACTTTCTACATTAAAAAAGTTGGCTGGTGTTCAAGAAGCAAGAAACAGAGGGACAGGATATGAAGATACATCACTTCAAAGGAATTATAGGTATCAAAATTAAAGAAGGCCCCAATTCGCAGAAATTGCTAGCTTGAGACATTTTATATCTTATATCCCGGAATCCTGCATTATAATAGCATACATCCCCTGGTCAGACTTTGGTGAATTTTTGCATGATAAAGCCTCGTCTATACTAGCATTCATGCTGAAGTACACCAAAGTGTACATGAGATAGAATTTTCTCAAGCAAATTACCTCACAGTAGTATATAGGGTGTCCACACATTTTACATTTTGGATACGATTCATTTGATTGAGGTCTTACATGGCTCAAATTGACCATACATATTTACAAAAAAATTGGTAAATTTTAAAATTTTGCAAAACGTAATACATTTCAAATGTTTTTTGGAAAAAAATAAAAATGGTCCGATTCGGTTCATATTTTTCGTTGGATTTTCTTTCAAAATATATCCCTTATCACACTTTTATAAATATCCCGGCCCTACTACTTAAAACACACTAAGTTTGCTAATCAGGCCGGGATATTTACAAAAGTGTGATAAAGGATATCCCTTTTTACACTTTGGTTAGAATGCGTAGCCACTACTCATTTTAACGTGTGATTTTAACGTTGTGGCTACGAATTCTAACAAAGGGTAATAAATGGATATGTGGTCATTGAGCTATCAAAGAAATCGATTAGAAGGGTCGTTTCCAAAAGCCGAAATGTAAACGGTGGGCAGGGATCGGATTTTTCCGGGTCAAAATTTTGACCCGACCTGGTCACATTTTCAAAAATCCGATGGTTGGCACAGTGTGCACTAAACACTCTATTTACTACAAAGAGGAACTCAGGCTGGGAAAATCATATTATATCTAAAAAGGGGATACCTTGGCCTTTCGCGTTCGAACTTATTTTCGCTGATCTTATCGGTCGAAGAAGTGATATTGTCGGGTTATGACAATATCAGATGGTCTCATCGGTCAAACGTGGGTAAATCGTGTACGCGAAAGTAGAGGCTTTGAGATCCCAATCTTTGATATGTAATTGCAAGTGACTAAGGTCAAAAAGTGATTGTTATGAAAATAAAAGTTTGATAAAGTATTTGCTGAAAGATCAGCGGTCAGCGAAATATCTCTTAAGGCTTGCAAAATCGCTAAAGGGCTGATAAGATATGCGGCAAATCATATTTACCATGAATTAGCTTGACGTGATATTTAAAAACTTTTCAAATCTTGGTTTATGTCTTTTTGCATGCTGATAAACCTTAAACTAAGTGATTGAATCAAAATGTTTACAAATACATACAAAATAATTATTTTTGGTTTATTAATAAATAAATAGCTTAGTCAAATTATAACTTTCTGTAACAAAAAATTCATTCCATTTGTCAAAATTTAAATTCAAATTCAGAACTACCGATAATCGCGATCGCACACAAATGCTCACCGCTTTACTCCGTGAAATTCATGAACTAAACCCAATTGATCATTCAAGGAGAGTCAAAGTCATTCAACAATGGGAACCAAGATGGGCAATGCAACGATACAGAAACATGAAGTACGAAACAGCAAAATTTGAAAAGGTTAAATTTATTGCAAAATTATAAACGTGAAATTTACTTTTTCCAAAAATATATTGAAGATCTTGACGATAATATAAAAGCTGTATGATTACTTTTGAAGTCTGTTTATGATACGAAATATTAAAAACCCTGCCTAGAACAAGTCACTTGGGAAAAGTGTTCATATCTTCGTTTGAGGTAATACAGTGCTATACAGTGTTACACTGTCAGTGTAGTACTTTTCGAGCTTTTACTTGAAAGTTGTCAACCAGTATATTCAGAAAAACCCCTTACGTCAGTTATTCTCGAAAATTAAGGTGAAACTTACACCCCTTTGCTAAATATCATTTTTTAACATGTTGGAGAAAAATGCCCAAAAAGTACTCTGCGAAAATCACAACGCTAGAATGTGATCATTCATCTTATTTTTGGAAAAATGGCATCATTTGATCCAGTTCAAATTTCGTTTCTCATTGCAAGATAAAGCCTTTCAGAGCTCTGAAAGCGGCTATATTGCATTAACTAAAACGAATCACTTTTGGTCTCGTCGTCACTTTAAACTCATGCGTCATACGGTTCATATATCGGTAGATATATTTTGTGTAAATGATGCACCGTCTTAAATTTGTCTCTTTTCTAATGTGAGTAACTTTTTTCAGGCATTAGAAATTTGTTGTCGAGAGCTCCAACACACAAATAACGTTCGAATGATCGAAGTCCGTCAAGAAGAGCGAATCCGTGAACTTTATTTAACTCAAAAACAAGAAACAAAAGATTTATCAATGAAACAGACCTCTAATGGAGGTCAGAATCTACCGTTTGGTGGAGGAACTCTGCCTAAAACCGTACAAACTAAAGTCAGAAGTCCGATTACTCATCATAAACAGAGATCGTGGGATCCTATAGAGAGTGGAATGGATGATTTGAAAGGTAAAAATTTTTTCATGTAATGATTTTCGAATTTCACCCTTCATCAGTTACTGAAACAAGAATTGCTTACATATATCCCTTTTCCCACCAAAATGAATCTTGAAAATGATCGTGATCTCTATAGCGTGTTCGAATCCCACGAGGGTCGTATCCTCCTCCGCCTTATTGACCGGGAGGTTGATCGGCTGATATAAGGCACCAATACAATTTGGTGCTCTCAATATCAAGCACTCTTGCCTATTATTATACCCAGAACAATCACTAAGACAACACTATTGACATTCGAACACGCGCTATAGAGATCACCATAAATTTCAAGATTCACTAAAGTCGGAAAAAGGATTTTTATTATAAAGAAATAATTAAAATATTGAATACATTGGGTTCAAAGTATAAAATTAAAATAGAATTTATGCGGTTCTTATGTTTTCTAATAACTTTGAAAATAATAAAAGTACTTTATTCTAGAAAACTAAATCCCTTTTACAGTATAAGATAAGGCTCTAAAAAGCATAATTATAGGTAATAATAATTATAAATTTTATTAATATTTTGGTCAAAAAAAGATGGTTCAATTAAATAGTGAATCAAATGTCGCCCACTTATTTTATCAAGATTATGTAAAATTGAACAGGTTGTATTTTAGACTTTGAAGCGCTTTGCCGTCTAACTGATTTTTACGTTGATTTTTACTTAAATAATTATAGGATTATTCAGTTAGACGGCAAAGCGCCTCAAAATCTAAAATACAATCTGTATAATAAAAAAATGCGCAGATGTAAAACCCTTCAAACATACTGAAAATATATTCACCTGATTTTTGTTTTTTAAAAAAATTCTGATATTTTTGGCATGAAATGCATTAACATTTCCGGCCATCTTTTTCTAGGGTGTTTTACCTACGCACTTTTTTACAAAAAAAAATAATGAAACAATTCGGACTATAATTTTTTTTTGCAAAATAAGCTTGTTGACGATTTTCAATTATTTTTTGTCCTAAAACAATATTTTTACCGGCAACAATCGATAAATAATTCAATTGAATAGTTTGCCGTACCTAAGATTACAAGCACGCCAAAGTGGATATACATTACGAAATATCACTTAGAAATTTTGGTTGACTTTGGTAATTGATCACATCATTGGGTCAATGACATTGGGTCATTTAGCAATCGCTCCAAGAAAACGATGAATTTCCGTAGCTTTTAATTAATAGTTTTGTTCAGTGAGTAATGCAATTCCATACGCTACTTATCGACCTCAGAATGCTCAAAGTGCACAACAATATTTTTCGTCAGATACAATCGAAAAAATGGCGGCAATATCGTCTCCAAATTTGGTCAGAGCTACAATGCACATGCGAGGTAAATTTAGAATAGTCTTCAAAATAAAAACGTATTTGATAAGTTTGAGGATGACGGGGAAAATAAGATTATTGTAACAAATTTAAATTGTTTTTTCCTCGACCAAAGTGCCACTCAATAGTGTCCACACGGTAACATTTCGGCCCCATTGCACATATATCTCCTTTTCACACTATGTTAAAGATTTGGTCCCTACTTCTAGATAACCAACTACAATTACCACACTTACTACAAAGGGGTATATTTAGAGGAAAATCAAAAAAGGCCGAATCGTAATACTTCTAAAAATTATATTTAAAACTTAAAATAAATCTCAAATATCGTTTAATTTTTAAATAAAACTTATTTTCAAGGTGAACTTCATAAGACAAAAATGATTCATACAAAATCAAACCCTCATTTGTTAGAAGATCAACTTTATGAATCACCGAAACTGAGAATAGAATCAAAAGGGAAAATGAAAGAACGTCCAGCTTCTATGTTCAATTCTTCAGATGATTACGGACCGTTAATAATCGATTCAGTGGTACAACAAGTGCCAACTAAAGATCCAGAACCACAACAAGGTAAAAATAATAAGGTTTACATTTGTCTTGGAAAAATGTTTTGTCGCATTTTTATTCTATTTTGCTTTGAAAAATTTTTTTTTTTTATTTTTATTCCACTTGTAGTGTTTAATTTCAAAGGTACGTCTTGAAGAAATTTAGATTTTTGCAAAATTAACTCAATGATTCTGTGCAAAAAATTGAATATTAAACCAAAATTTTAGTCATGTGACCAAATTGGGTTAAAATGGAAAAAGTTCCGATTGATTTTTAGACATCTTCATCATTTTAAATTCGAGTTTTCTAAGTCTTTACTAAAGATTATTTAGAAATAAAATTGGCGTGGACGGTACAATAGGTATGAAAGGCATGTTTACATTATGCGCGTTACTCATTGGTCGAGTATACCAAACACAATAGCTGCGCCCACGCCTAAAAATGTCGTGAATTCAACTCACTCCCCATTTGTTTTGTATCACTTCAATTTTTATTAGGGGTCAGCAGAGCTCAAAAAGCTTGAAAAGATAGGACAAAACTGGCTAAAATCAAATTGCCTAAAATTAATTTTGGCTGATAGAAATGTGAGCTTTTCGATAAAATTAATGTTAAATTACATTTTGGTCATTTCTAAATTCTAATGTAGGTTATGAAGTTCAAAATATATGCGAAATTACAAGGTGATATTTCAATCTTTTTTATAATTAAACATTTTTGAGTTTGTTTTTATTTTTTTAATTAATTTCGAAAATTTGACCGTAAAAAATTTAACAATTTGATGAGAAATGTTAATAATAATATTTTCAGTTACTGAATCCTCCGATGATAAAAATAAACAGAAATCTCCCGCCGAAACTAAGTCAAAATTTGGTTTTGGCCTACGAAAATCTGTATTTTCACGATCAAAAAAAGACGAAAAAGAAAAACCTTCGGCAAAATCATCCCCAACAAAACCATGCCCACCAAAATCACCACCTGCGAAACAGCCTACACAATCTGAGGAGTCACCGACAAAATCAACGTTGCTCAATTTAGTCCTGGATCTCTCCAAAGAAAAAGTTTTGCGTCGAGAAGGCTAGTTTTTCAAAACGTAAAAAACAAGGCTGAAAGGAACGAAAGTAGACGAGCGAAAAGATGGAAAAACACCCCGAATTTCCGGGAATCGGGACGAGATACTTCCCGCGTTTCAAAGCCAACCGAGCCTACAACGGCACCAAATATTTCATATCCTCGTTCCGAAGCTTCTACTGTATACTCTGACGGAGAAATTGAAAGAGTACATCCTAAAGGACATTCGTATGGAATTATGAGCCCTAAAGTATCGCAGAAATCAGCAAATCGAGATATTTTATCCGCCAATTTATCGCCCAGGCCTTATAGAACGCCAACAAATCCAAAGCCTCAAGTCAGATCACCACAAAAAACAAACAATATTCCTTCGCCACAATATACAAAATCGCCACCAGTAAGGGTAAAGAATAAGATACAAAATTTTTTAAGAAAATATTATAGTTGTAGCAATGATGATTTGCCATTTATTAATCAATATCGTTTTTTTTAATTTTCACATCAAAAAAAGAATAAGGCGCGTCCTGAAAGACTAGCATCAAACTGAAATTAATAAGTAATTCCTTTACAGTGTCTTATTTTTGCTCCTGATCTTAGTTTTTGCGGAAACCTGATTGAAACCCTCGATTGGTCTAGTAGCTTTTACATTTGTTAAACACCTACGCCTTTTTTGAATCAAATGTTTTGATTGACACAGGTCAGTCTTATAAAAACTTAAATAAGGATACAGAATGTTATTTTCGCATAAACTCGATGTGATCGTGAAGTTGTTCCGCGGCAATCTTATAAAGAATAAACAAATTCTGAAAATTCCTGTATATCTTTTTAGTGAATTTAAGACAGCTTCAATTGATTTTTTTTATTAAAATCCCGAAATTATAAAATTGATATAAAACACATTCAAAGAGACCTTTAAATCACTAGGGAAACCTCTTTCAAACCACCTTAAACACACCTTACCCCTTTGAGCTCCTCACATCCACCCTTTTTAAACACATACCCTTATCGATTTTTTAGTTCGAGCATCGTTTTCAATCAACATCATCTTCGCCGAATCGACCTCAGATGCCTGGACCAGCTTCAAATACAGAGTGGTCAAAACCAGAAAGAAGAACACAAAACAATTTGAGGTCGCCTACGCGATTTGGATATGCTCAGAAAACTGCGGATAGAATGAAAACTTCAGATGTCTAACCCATCAATTCACAAAATTAATTATTTAATAAATTATTTCCATCATTATATGTCCCTTAAACGCATTAATCAGAAAGTGTCTTTATTTGTCTTTAGCATATTAAATTTCACTATGAAAAAACAATGTAGAAAAAAATAGCTGCAACCCATGATTCATGGGTATCAATTTACTTATTTGTCACTGATTGAGATCAAGGATATCTAGCAATCAGGACACAGTTCTTTTCTAGATTTTTCACCTATCATTTGACTGTCACGGGAATCCGCGTTCGAGCCTGGATTGAACTTTTTTCTCCGCTGCAGATCAATTTTTGGCTTGGAATGTTCGACAATCGGCAATTCACTGTCATCTGATAATGTGCCTTATAAGTCTGATCTTCATGACTTATGGCATATTCTTCGAGGACTAATAAATGTTCTAAACATACATCCAATAACTAGAAGATCTTTTGTGATCAAATACTCGATTTGATTATTTTGCGGAAAAATGATCTTTTTGCCATGACAAAAAAATTTAAAAAAATCTTAAAAAAATCAAATGTAGAACTCAAGAGAAAAGTTTCAAACAATATTCAGTGGAATTAAACCTTTGCTACATTATTCTTATTTATTCTAGACATGTTCGAAATAGAAGTGAAAAATGCCCAAAAGTTACCCTCTCCAAGAAATCACAACTTTGTCAATATACTGGAATCATTTTTATTTTATTTACTTGGATAAAATAAAATGGCCATCACTTTGATCCAGTTCCATTTGTTTACTACATTGCAATGTATAGACTTCTTAAAGAGCTCTGAGCGAACTTATATTGCCCAAAAATTTACTCCATAAAAAAGACGAAAATTAACTTTTCGGTCTCTTTGTTCTCGTCAGACCTTTAACTTGTCGTTTCAATCCTCGGATTTGATATTCCGAGTTGAGAATAATTTGTGTAGATTTGATCTTGCCCCCGTTTTGATTTTGTCTCTTATTTTAAGTGAAGTAACTTTTTTCATGTTTAGTAATTTTGTTGTCGGAAGGCTCACCAACAAAATCCTATCGACCACTGTATCGATGTCCGTCTATAGAGATGCGTCGATATCCTCTAGCATTCTTATATAAACCCTTCAAAACATAAGCAAACAAGATTTATCAATGAACACCTCTATCAGAGAGGTTTGGAATCGATTCTATCGTTTTTGGTCACATGGCCAAAGGAACTACTTGCCTAAACCTCTTAACACTAAGTCATGTCAAACCGACTTACTTCCGAATTCGCACAAACAGAGGAGAATTGCTGCGAGGGTCCTAGAGAGTGCGGGGATCGATCTTGAGTCATGATTTGACAGGTTAAACTTTTCAGTAATTTATTTTTACCTCGCAATATTCACTCCTTTCGAGTTCAGTTAACTGAAACAAATTGCTACATATATCCTTCCACCAAACATGCATCTTTTGAACACAAATGAATCGATAATCCTCTATATGTCGCTGTATCGAAGTCCTCCACCAAGAGGCGTCTAATTCCCCTCCGCCTCTTATTTGCACCGGAATTGAGGTTGATCGGCTGATCATAAAGGCAACTATACAGAGTTTGTGCTCCTCAGTATCAATGCATATATGATCCAATATCTGTACTAAGTACCAGAACAATATCTAAGTCCTCATCACTATTTACATTCGACACCAGCGATATCGACATCCACCATAATCAAGATTCAACTAGTCCGGAAAGATTTTATTTTCCTTATAAAGGAATTAATTGATTATGATTACATTGAGTCTCAGAAATTAAAATTTAAAAATAGTTTTATCATGACGTTCTTATGTTTTCACTAAATTTTTGAAATAATAAAGATCATATTTTATTCTAAAAACTATATATCCTTTTACAGATCCAAGGCATCAATTTAAAAACAGCATAGGTCTAAAAAGCAGACTTTATAACTAAGATACTAAGAATTATAAATTTTTTTATATTTTGGTAGAAAAAGTAGTTCAATAAACCTAGTGAATCAAATAGTTTCGTGCCCATCTTATTTTTCAAGATTATGTAAAATTTAAGGGTGATTATAATTTTTAGGTAACTTGCAGAGCTTTCCGTCTACTGAATTTTTACGATTTTGATCTTTTACTTATAATCGTATTATATGGCATTATATTCAGTTATACTGCCAAACCCTCAAATCTAAATACAATCTGATCATACATAAAAAAAGATGCGCGATGTTACTCAACCCACTTAAAACTCAGCTAAATAATCTTTCACCTGACTATTTGTTTGAAGGATTCTGAAATTGTATGGCTATATGATGTGCCCATTTATTCACCATACCGGTGACATTTCCCAAGCTCTTTTCTCATCGAGTCTGGTACCAACGCCATTTTATACCAATCCATAAAATACTTGATACAAATCGGACTATAATTATTTTTACTCGTGCAAATAAGCTCTTGTTTTGACGGATTTTCTAATTCATTTTATTGTAGCCTAAAACAATATTCCTTACCGCTGAAGCATCGGATACAAATAATTCAGTCGAAATATTATGCGATATCGTACCTAAGATACAAGCACGCCAAAGACTGGATCTATACTTCCGCAATCTCAATCCTTAGACTAAATTTCGGTTGACTTTCGCGTAATTTGCATTCACATTCATTCGCCGTCACATGACATTAGGCTCATTTACGCAATCGTCTACCAAGAAACCGATGAAATTAACTCGACACCTTGTTAATAATCAGTTATTTTTCGTTCAGTGTGCATGAGTAAAACTGTCTCAAATTCCATACTCTAGTCTTATCTTATCAACCTCAGAATGTTCTCAACGTGATTCCGCACACAGGACAACTATACTTTTCGATTCTAGCTACAAAATCAGAAAACAATGAGGCGGCAATTTTATACGTCTTACCCAATCTCTGAGTCAGAGCTACTCAAAGCATTGCACCGCACTGCCGATGGGTTACTGTCGAATTGATATCTTTTAATATACAACCACTGATAATTGATTATGTTTGGAGTGATGACGGGAGAAAATAGATTATTGTAACAACAATACCTTTACAAATTAGGTGTTTTCTCTAATCGACCAACAATGCCACTCAATATGTGATCCACTATCCATATGATTAACTAGCAGGATGCTATAGAACCCGCTACAATTTTATCGAGATTAGAGTAATTCACTGGTCACATTTCAAGCGGACCCCACTAGCATCATATATCTCCTTTTCACACTATGTTAAAGATTTTGGTCCCTACTTCTAGATAACCAACTACAATTACCACACTTATACAAGGGATTAATTTAGAGGAAAATCAAAAAAGCCGAATCGTAATACTTCTAAAATTATATTTAAATTTATTATAAATCTCAAATATGTCGTTTAATTTTTAAATAAAACTATTTTCAAGGTGAACTTCATAAGACAAAAATGATTCATACAAAATCAAACCCTCATTTGTTAGAAGATCAACTTTATGGATCACCGAAACTGAGAATAGAATCAAAGGAAAATGAAAGAACGTCCAGCTTCTATGTTCAATTCTTCAGATGATTACGGACCGTTAATAATCGATTCAGTGGTACAACAAGTGCCAACTAAAGATCCAGAACCACAACAAGTAAAAAAATAATAGGTTACACTTGTCTTGGAAAATGTTTTGTCGCATTTTTATTCCTATTTTGCTTTTGAAAATTTTTTTTTTTATTTTATTCCACTTGTATTTTAATTTCAAAGTATCGTCTTGAAGAATTTTGATTTTTGCAAAATTAACTCAATGATCTGTGCAAAAAATTGAATATTAAACCAAAATTTTAGTCATGTGACCAAATTGGGTTAAAATGGAAAAAGTTCCGATTGATTTTTAGACATCTTCATCATTTTAAATTCGAGTTTTCTAAGTCTTTACTAAAGATTAGTTTAGAAATAAAATTGGCGTGGACGGTACAATAGGTATGAAAGGCTGTTTACATTATGCGCGTTACTCATTGGTCGAGTAATACCAAACACAATAGCTGCGCCCACGCCTAAAAATGTCGTGAATTCAACTCATCCCCCATTTGTTTTGTATCACTTCAATTTTATTAGGGTCAGCAGAGCTCAAAAAGCTTGAAAAGACAAGAACAAAATGTGCAAATCAAATTGCCTAAATTAATTTTGGCTGATAGAAATGTAGCCTTTTCGATAAATTAATGTAAATACATTTTGGTCATTTCTAAATTCTTAATGTAGGTTTATAAGTTCAAATATATATTGCAAATATATCAATGGTGATATTTCAATCTTTTTATAATTAAAAATTTTGAGTTTGTTTTATTTTTTTAATTAATTTCGAAATTTGACCGTAAAAAATTTAACAATTTGTGAATGTTAATAATAATATTTTCAGTTACTGAATCCTCCGATGATAAAAATAAACAGAAATCTCCCCGCCGAAACTAAGTCAAAATTTGGTTTTGGCCTACGAAAATCTGTATTTTCACGATCAAAAAAAGACGAAGAGAAAACCTTCGGCAAAATCATCCCCAACAAACCAGCCCACCAAAATCACCACCTGCGAAACAGCCTACACAATCTAGATGCTCACGACAAAATCAACGTTGCCTCAATTTAGCTGGATCTCTCCAAAAGATTTTGCGTCAGAGAATGCTAGTTTTTTCAAAACGTAAAAACAAGGCTGAAGGAACGGAAAAGTAGGACAGGCGAAAATGATTCAGATGACGAGAAAACACCCCGAATTTCCGGGAATCGGGACGAGATACTTCGCGTTTCAAAGCACCGAGCCTACAACAGCACCAATATTTTCAACCTCGTTCCGAAGCTTCTACTGTATACTCTGACGGAGAAATTGAAAGAGTACATCCTAAAGGACTTGTATGGATTTATGAGCCCTAAAGTGTCGCAGAAATCAGCCAATCGAGATATTTTATCCCGCCAATTTATCGCCCAGGCCTTATAGAACGCCAACAAATCCAAAGCCTCAAGTCAGATCACCACAAAAAACAAACAATATTCCTCGTCCACACTATCAATCAGTGCCACTAGGGATAAAGAAGCATAAATACAAGAATATGTTCATTATTTAAGTATTATAGTTGTACCAATGTTATGATTTTCATTTATTAAACATATCGGTTTTTTTATTTTCACATCAAAAGAATAAGGCGCGTCCTTAAAGACTAGCTCAAGAACTTAATCAAAATATATTCCTTACAGTGTCACATGTTCCTATTGTCTCAGTTTTTGTGAAACCTTTGAATGAACCCTCGATTTGCGTTAGTAGCTTTTACATATTGTTAAACACCCTACGCCTTTTTTAATCAAATGTTATTGATTGACACAGGTTAGTCTTAAAAAACTTAAAGATACAGAATGTTATTTCCGCATAAACCTAAGTGATCGTGAAGTTCGTTCCGCCGCGAATCTTAAGAATAAACAAATTCTGAAAATTTCCATGTATATCTTTTTATGAATTTAGACAGCTTCAATTGAATTTTTTATTAAAAATCCCGAAATTATAAAATTGTATATCAAACCCATTCAAGAGACCTTTAAATCACTAGGAAACTTTTTCAAACCACCAAAAACACACCTTACCTCTTGAGCTCCCTCACATCACCCTTTTTAAACACATAACTTATCGGATTTTTTAGTGGCTCGAGCATCCGTTTTCAAACCATCATCTTCGCCGAATCGAACTCAAGATGCCTGCAGCTTCAAAATAGCAGAGTGCTCAAAACCAGAAGAAAACACAAAACAATTTGGTCTCGCATACGTCGATTTTGGATATGCCTCAGAAACTGCAGGAATAGAACTGCAAACGTTCGATGCTAACCCAAGTCAATTCACAAATTAATCTATTTATAACATTAATTTCCATTCAATATATATCCCTTACTTGAACTCCAAATCGAAAGCTAATAGGGGAGTCCAAAGCGATTGCAGGTCTCCGATTGAGCGCTATTGTGATAACACTCCGCATAATTCTATTAGACTCAGTTTCAAGCCCGCACGCCCAAATTTGATGTGTACTAATTTGTAATTGAAAATATGGTATCTTAATTTAGGAAAAAGCGCCAAAAGACATTATTATTGTTACCATGAAAAAATACAGAAATATTGTTTAACATTAACATAATGTGCCAAAATAACCCCCTTGGGGCATTTTTTTCTCTTCATAAAGGGATTTCACGCTTTTCAATTTAAATGACTATCTCTCCGTTTTCTCTATAGCTCACTTTCACCTTTATCTACGCAGGCTTGATGTTTGAACATAATTTTGAGTATAAACATAATTATATCGAACTACACATGATTTAACGCTTCGGATAACGAATGAAACTAGGCAGTAACACAAACACGCTGTGCCATTACAATGATACAACGCGCGGGATTGCTGCATAATCGCTGTCGTCATACTAGATATCATTTTTCTGATTTATTCATACACATAGTGACGTTAATTCAATGTGTTTGATTTATAATATTTTGACTATATTAAAAACCATTAGAAACCCTAAAAAAGTTAAATTATGAAATGACTAATCTTGACGAAGCTGATTTGAGGTTTGGTTTTATCAACCGTAAGAAAACGCAGAGACCTACATTCTGACTCTCGCAAGTATCCTTGCTGAAGACTGATTGAATTCAAATTTATGCAATGACAACTCGACACAATTTAAATTTACAGAGCGAAACTGATCCATCTACCTATACTACTTTGAAAATAGTCTAAATCTGAGACATTTTGGAACTTTTGTACCCATTAGACTCATTTGAGTAAATTTAAACGACCAATTAAGCCAAATTTTTTGCTCTAAAATAATTTCAAGGAACACGGCTTCACTGTACTAACAAATCTCCTTATCCTTACAACTTTCGTTCTTCCCATACAAACTCTTGAAAACTTGACAGACCTATTGTCCACACCTACTGCAATCTTCGTGTCAACATACCTATCGTACCAATTTCCTAATATTTTATGCCACCTCAATATCTTCCTACATTGTAGATGAAATTCAGATATGCATAGTTTCTTTTAAAAAAGTCTTTTTGTTATCTGTCTGATTTAGTCATATATATTTTTAGTTTTCAGAGATATTCACTCACAAAAAAACAGAGTTCAGATAAGCAGTTAACTGTTTATGTATTTCAGTAAAAGATTCCAGACCTCTTAAAACTAGACTATCTCAGAAAATTGGACAAGATCAACAGGATTAAAGGCATCAAGCTCACTGTAATTTTTTCGCGAAATTGAGAAAAAAGCTAAGTTAAAAAAAAATTTGAAACAATCAATCATCGAAAATTTTATAATCATTTTTGGAATTCCTTGCAATAAATCTATGTTGGGTTTGCTCTTTTGTTTTACAGCTTTTTTTCTCTTATTTAGAGAGTTTAAATTTCAAGTCGACACTCTTCGACGGTTCAAGGGATTTTAAAGCTGTAATCCCAAAGTGTACTTATATTGTCTGTAGAGTATTAATTATCACATGATCGAAAACATGTAGAAAAAAATTAGTTCTGCATCCCATGATTACTATGGTAACAATTTCGTAACTTATGTCAACGATTGACGGATCAAGAATAACAATTAGACTTTGAACAAGACGATAACATGTTCTTTAATGTCGAAGGTTGGTAACTAATAACTGCGAGTGAAAGAGAGGTTCACTCACCATGGTATTCTTGAAAACCATACATTTTTTACCAATACATATAGTTAACAATTTAAGGAGTGAAACTTCAGCTATGAATGCTGGATCTCAAATTAATATTGATATATCTGATACGCTTACAAATACAATTATTACGCGCGCTGACAATATGCAGTAAAATGTGAAAAATTGCTAATCAGCGCGAAAACTCAATCAGTTACACCTTCATAGTTCTATATTTGTCGAGTTGTCTTTGTCGGCTCACCATTGGGTCTAATTTGTCGTTTCAATTTCTTTTCGAAAATAACTTTTTTGAACAAATAATTTATTTTTCCATTATATTTTCACGTTCATAATAAATCACTTGTGAAAAATTATCTTCGCTTATAGATCGACTGCACATAATAA
>SCLH01000094.1:93630-123725 GCA_004367855.1 Oikopleura vanhoeffeni | reverse complement strand
ACAACACGTAACATTTTTCAATTGCGAAGTTTGTAACTAGATAACTGCGAGTGAAAATAGAGGTTCACTCACTTGGTTAATTCTTGAAAACCATACATTTTTTACAATGACATATAAGTTACAAATTTAGGAGGAAACTTTAGCTATTGAAAGCTGGTCTCAAATTCAAATATGATATCTTGATCGCTTACAAAACAATTATCATATCGCCGCGCGTCGACAATATATGCAGTAAAAATGTGAAAATATTGCTAATCAGCTGAAAACTCAAAATCAGTACCACCTTATGTTCTATATTTGATCGATTGTCTTTGTCGGCTCTATTTGCGGTTAAATTGTCGTTCAATTCTTTCGAAAAATAATTTTTTGAAAAAATTTATTTTTCATTATATTGAGTTCATAAAAATCACTTGTGAAAAAATTATTCTTCGTATAGAGACTGCAGATAAAATAAACTTATATCAAAAAAATCCTCAAATACTTTCCTAAAACTGGCTTCCTCAGAATTTCGATAATGATTCGTTTTCACACAATGATTTTTTTAGAAAATTTTGGCGAAAATCTTAAAAAAAGAAGGAAGAAATATCTTTCGAACGATATAATCGATAAAAATTTTAACAATAATTTTTGGAAATAAATTGCAATATTATGACATATTGATTGTAGTCTGTGACGAATGTTTATTTCCGCCGTTTTGGCTCCCGAAAATTTGTTTGCCTTATATAAAGTCAAATGTGTGAGGGGTTAAAGGTTCAAATGTTATTGGCGAGTTTGATTGAAAGCCAATTTTTTCCGCCTTAAGGTCTCAGTTTCGACTAAGTCTCAGTTCGATAATTTTCGACTTCAAAATGGGATAAAAATTTGAAATTAGAAAGTCTTTTAGAAAAGTCTTTTGAGTCCATATTTGCAAAAAAACTATTATAGAGACATCTTGACAAACATATTTTTTAAGAAATAGATATTCCAATAAAACTTATTTTGATATTTGATATGAAAAAAAATATATGTTTTTGAAAAAATTAAATGTTTTGAAAAAATTATCAATTAATTGCAATAATGCCAGTGTGTTTCTTTCAGTTACTTCAGCCGAATAAATAGAAATAAATAAATAATATCATTTTATCAAGAAAACTAACAATTTTTTCTTTAAAACGTGATTTTTTCAGGTATATTGTGAACATATTTATAAATATCTTTTAATGCTTAACATACAATTTCTAAAATTGGACATTTTTTTTTCGTCAATTTAACTCTACAGGTTGTATTAATACATAATTGAAGGGTTGTTCGTATAAGTTTTCTGTGAACAGTGTCAAAAGTAGAGCCGTCTGGAAGGCTTTTGGTGCTTCCGCGGAACTGTTTTTTGTTGCTTTTAAGGCGTATGGTGTTCCTACATTTCTGCAGTTATTATGTCATAAAAATGCACCAAATCAACGTTTTTTAAGTTTTAAAACACCCAAAAACCCAAATAAGAACAAAAAAATATTCGAAAATTGTTGAGTTTTTTTCGATTTTCTTCTGAGTATGTTTTTCAAAATTAAGTACAAAATAACGTTATGTTTCAATTGACCACTAAAACATTCAAAATTTCGGTTGACGTAAGCCAATTATTTCTTTCAGTGTTACCAGCTTTCTTTTGAGCCTACTTCGAAAAAAACAAAGCACAATTTTTTTTTCGCGAAATTTTTACATGCCTTGAAAAATTCAGATTTTGACTTTAGGGTTCGAACATTGAAGAAAAAGGCTTCCTCAAAGTTTTATTATGGTCGAGCTTACCATTTGCGAAAATTTTGAGTGAATTTTGAAATTTAACCTAGGAGGAGATGTACATTTTCCAATGACAAAGTCGAAAAAACGATGAGTTTATCGCAATTCTTAGAAATAATATAGCACTTATCGACAAAAGCGCTCCTCAAAAGTTATTAAATACTAATTATACAGGTCATGTTGCAAATTTAGGTTTTATTTAAAAAATACAAGCGTGAGAGGAGATAGATTTTTCCGTTTTGACTTAGGTCTTTCCCTTTTTCCTTGTCTCGCTTATGTTGTCTGGGACATGTGTGCATGCAAAAAAAATTTTGCAACATGTTTACGCAAGATAAAGGCTATTTTACAAAACTGCTGATCTGAATAATATCTTCGAAGCCCCTGTTTGCCAATATTTTATCGAGACATATGTCAAATTAGGGAACCACCATTACCCTTAAGGGTTTAAGTTTTGTGAATTAAAATTTGAAATAATTAAAGAAAACAAATATAATGATTAAAAAGCTAGTTATCTCACGTTTTACGATTTTTTATTATCATTATCAAAGATCAATGAATTTTCTAGATTTTAGTAACTTAACTTTTTCGTGGTTATTTCTGTGTTTAAATTAAGTTGTAAAAAATTTTGGCCTTGAAAAATGAATATAGATTATCGAAAACGTTAGCAGAATAAACAAAATAAATTATCAAAGATTTAAGTTTTGTAACAACGTTCAAGTCAAACACTAACAGAGATAATACTAGAATTTTATATTTTTGTGTTAATTTTCCAAAAAAGTTTACAAAAAACAATATATAAAATATTTTTTATATAAAAGATATAATAATATAAATAATAATAATAATAATATTAACGTTTCTAAAAATATTATAACATATTCTGAACAAAATTAAAAAAATAAAATCAGAAAAATTTTAATTAAATGATCAAAACAAAAATTGTAGGACAAAAAATTCAAAAATACAATTCAAAAAACATTTCGAAAAAACAATTCAATGAAATTTTAAAAATTATTCAAGGGGGAATTCAAGAGAAATATGCAAAAAACAATCAAAAAAAATTCTTTAAGAATAAAATTAATTGAATTGTTTTCAAAAAAAAACACAGATTTTTTTCAAAAATTTCTTCTGAACATCAAGAAAAATGCCAGGAAAACAGTTCCTAATACAATTTTCATAAAAAATAAGAAAGTTTTAAGGATCAAATTGTTTATTAATTCAACAAAACAATCTTAAAAATTTTTAAAATAATTTATCGAAATTTGACATCAAATTAAAAAAAAATATTCTGGAAAAATATAGATTCGTCAAAAAATTTGGCATTGGAATGAAAAAGAGATCTTTCTCCAAACTTTTAGTTGCGTATATCCAGTGAATTATATATGATATATACGCAACTAAAGTTGAGAGAGATTTCTTTTTCATTATAATATTATCAACGCTGTAGTGATTCACCGCATCATTTGAGTTTAACCTCCGAATCTCACAAGATAGACGCGTAACAACAAATACTGTATTTTGCTGAATTATTGCCTGAAAAAATATGGATGAACTGATTTGAGATATGTACGTTGATATATCTTGAAAACTACGAGCTCATTAGAAAAAAACCAGAAACCATACTCATATGTAATATCTATCCTTCAGATTACGAAAAAGTAACTGAGAGATTGTTTTTGATGATTAAAACTCATACTTTGAGTCTCCGATGTTCACAAAATTTATTTCCTCCAGACGATATATTCGAGAAAATTAATTTCTGTGAAGATAGGCTGCCGATATTTTAAGGTGGTTGTTTTGAATCAAGCGACATAAGCTATTTCGAGAATTCTGAATAAGCGCGGTTTTTGAAATCTGCAAAACTTGAAGAATTATTTTATGCCCAGGAACATTTGAAAGTGCCCTTTAATTTCATACCGAGTTTATTCAATTTCTTGTAAAATTAGAAAAAATTATTTTTGCCAATTTCGATAAAATGTCACGTGATGATACTAAAAATACCCACTGGAATCAAGTTGCGGATTTAGCTGATTAAGAAAAATTTTCTTAACGGCATTACCGACATTTTAACCTTGATGCGTAAATATTGCGAATTTATGGTTAAACTTTAAAACTTTAACAAATCCTTAGTTTCCTGCTAAACTTATGATCCATAATATATTAGCGCCAGGGGTCGGCACATTCGAAAATTTTTTTTGGATCGGATCGTAGAGTCCGAAAAGCTTGGATCGGATCGTTTTTGCCTTCCCGAAAAAAATAGGATTGATCGATTTTCAACGATTCCGTACCACACCGATCTGATTCCAATTGTTCAAATTGTTGATTTTTGTTCTCTAATTTAGCCCTGAGCTTAGTCAATAACCTTATGAGTAAATAGAAAAAAAAATTTTTTGGTTTTTTTATTATGCAGCATAATTTATGCTCCCATTATTTCCTTCTTGTATCGAAAAAGTTCTAAACTCCCCAGTTTGGGAAATTTTAATTTATTGAAATCTGTACGGGAAAAATTCTGTATTATTAAATAATGGTTGAAAATGAATAAATTCAAAAACGTTACCATAACGACGAATTATATATTAATCTATCAAAACCCTTCAAGAAAACATGTTGAGTCTACGGCATACTGGATAGAGGAAAACCGCGTTACAGAAAATATGCATCGAATTTTGAAAAACATCGAATTGGTTGAAAAAATGCATTTTTTTCACCACATCATCCCGCATTTGCAAAGATAGGTAAAATTTGCTGCATAAAAAATTTTACGGAGACAGAAATTGGAAACGCGAACACAAGGCTGTAGAACAGCATTGCAAACCCAAAGAATAAATTTACTAAATGCCAGTACCAACAGAATAAATTTACTAATGGTACATTTTTTGGAAAACAATTTCTTGACCCCATGATGGCGAATGTTACCTATTTGGTTGTCCCCAAAAAAGTTCAAGGAGCGCCTCCTGCGGATAGTCCTAATTCTAAACCCCCAATATCCACACTATTGTCAGTTTTGATGTCGTTAGGAGTTACTGGTCGCATTAGAGACTTCGACATGAAATTTTCTGGATTATCTTTAAAATGTTTTTTTCTGAAAATATGGACAAAAATAGTTGATAAAGAAGTTCTTTTTATTTTCAATTGTCATTGAAAAAAGTTTTGTTATCGCGATTTTGAGAAAATATTTCTTTCATTTTTTCAAATTCTTTGAAAATTTCTGAGATTTGAATCCGGATTTCCAAAAAGACGAAATACAAAAATGGAATTGTGAAACCTTCGGGCTGTTGCGCGTTCCCTTAGGGATCTTATACATACCAGTTATTTAAGTTTTCTTCGCCGTTAAAATCCAGGCAGGGATAGTAATTTCCCCGAGGCACTCAAACAAAGCCAAAAAACAGTTTTCTTGCCCTTCATTTAAGCTCAGGATTGAAAATTTAATGGAGCAATCGGACCTTCGGGCTCTGCCCACGTTCTCTGTCGTCAATAAAGCTATAACAGTATTCTTCTATCTTCAAAACCGTCAGGAGGAGTTAGGTTTTTGAAGTGAAAATAGTGCCACTTTTGAAAAGTTCGTCCTGCCTGATTTGATCGGCTATCAGAGGCCTCGATTGTTTTGGAAGCCAAGATTAATGTTCATTATTCCCTAAACATGAAATCCATATGTTTCGTGCATGTTTCTATATTTCATTGAGGCGACGCTGAAAACCCTGTTTGGCCTTAAATGCGACCAGTACTCCCTTTAAGTTATTACAAATGTCAATACAAAATAGCAGTAGTTCATTAGTTTTTAGGATACTATATCACAATCTCCTGATCTTTATTTCAAAGAAAAATAATTGACGAAGGGCGTACTACTGCCGTCCCCTAGCCGTTACGAATTTTATGATTTTTATTCCAAAATATGTTCTCAAAAATTTTAACATTCAGAAAATAATTTAGGGTTTTTCAGACAATTTAGGGGGGGTTAGCCATGGGGTCTCCAATATCTGGCTCTCTAAGCAACCTTTTCATTCACAGATGGAAAAAACTATTTAATTAATTAATTTAACAATGAAAAAAAACTTAATACATTATTCAGCGTTATGCTTGATGACGTACTTTGCATTTGTCTGAAAAATTCCGTGACACTATTCTGATTAAAATGAACAGCTGGGATCGGCAAACTTCTTTTACGGTTGGAAACTTGTCAACAACGTAATTAACTTTCTTAGTGCAAGAATTTTCATCGAAAATAACAAATAAAATTAAGGAAAATTTTTTCAAAAAAGGCTGAAAAACAGTCTTTACAAATTTCAAATTATCTATCTTCACCGATTAAATATTAAAGCAAACAATATTTTTACACATGTTGCACCGAACCCCGGGATTGGTGTTCGTGACGATAACAGTTTTCTCATGGCCTCTAAGTGAATTACGCGAAATTTATTTTCTAGGAACAGCTACCCGAAAAAAACTAGGGTTGGAATCCAAAAAATAAATATTTTTCTATCTGTGATGATAAAAACCACCCTAGACAAAGAAAATTAAACTCATTTATGTCTTGATGCTACAATAGCCACATGGTAGACACCTTAGCCAAAAAACTTGTTATTCAAAATTGAAAAACTTGCGCTCCCGATTTTGCAATTAACAACTTGCTTCCGAGTTATCAAATTAACCAACATTTCTCTCTATTACACATAAACCCCAAAAGTGATATTTCTTGATACTTCAAATTGCGTATACCATTTTCATTCTGATATGCTCCAAAATTAACATTGGTCAAATAGTAACGTAAATTAATGTACGCATTAGGTGAACACCTATCAGGATTGTCGAAAAATTGCTAATCTGCGAAGTTCGCAGTGCGAACATATAAAAAATTGCAAAACTTACCAAATCCAAATTTAACATTTAAAAAACCCAAATAATGACTCAAATTCTGTCCGAAAAAACAGCAGGCATACTAGAAAGACAAAAAATTAAGCCTTTACTACGCGGAAAAGCTCAATACAAATATTTTAACAACCCATTTCCAAAATATATTACATGAAAAACTTCGCGCTCCCTCCAACATCGTTGGACGCCGAAGTTTTCTTTCTCAGAATGAAACGGTCCAGCTTTTAATAAACCAAAAAAGCGACTTTCGTTGCTTCGATTTCAGTTTTTGAAATCGGCATTGTAAAATTTTTGGTATTTGTTTATGCTCCCATCATTTTCCTCTGTATCCGGAAAAAAGTTCTAGACTCCCCAGTTTGGAAAATTAATGTATTGAATCTGTACGGAAATCTTTATTATTAAATTAATGGTTGAAAAATGAATAAATCGAAAAAACCTTACCATAAAACGGACAGATATTTATAAATAGAAACTAATCAGTTTAATACATCAGATTGAGTAGGCTTATTTAAACACTAACCATGGGTACAAATTTAAATTATATATTCTATATCAATGGTTGGAGCATTATGATTCATACATGACATTCATAAAGAACAATCCCAGAATAGATATGACAGTGACAGACTATTGATATTACAAAAAGCTTAGTTCGAAAAATACTCCACAATATGATTTTGGTTTGGTTGATTTAAATATTAACCAATCCTGAATATTTCAATATCATAAAAGAAAAAGCGCAAAACTTTCACGGGTTATAAATTGAGAATAAATCATAAATACATTTCGTGAAAATGTTAAAAAAATTATATATAACAGGCCTGAGTTTTTTTAATTAGGGCCTTTTTTTCACGTGTTACCAATGATCATATGTTATTGCTAAGTAGGAACACAAAAACTTTTTTGTTCCAACAAAAAAAGTTTTATGTATAATATTGTAGAGCACAAAAAAAAAAGATTTAGATTGTAAATATTTTTTTTTAAATTCACCCTGCAAACCTTGTAAAGTTTGGAATAATGTTATTCTTAAAATCCAGGGAGGAGATACATTTTGTCGACACCTAAAATAGGGTAAAAATTTACGTTTTTTGTTGATTTGTAGCCAAATTCAAGGAAGTTGGACAAAACTTTCCTCACTGATTTCGTGGACTTTTCAGCTGCACATTCATTTAAGTTTCGAAATGTGCTGCAACAACCCAGAGGAAGATACATTTTAAAAAACATTATCCCGTCAGTTTTTGTAAGAAGTTTCAGTTGTTGGGACGACGGCAATCAATCAACTTTTGTTTATATTTAACCCTCACTTTGCAGCGCTGCGTGTTTTAAACACAGAGACCAAAATTTTTTGGGGAAGTATTCACTTTGGACGGTGGAATATCGGCAGCAGACCCCGAATTCCCCTTATTTTGAGTGTTCAAAGAATTTTTAGTGAGTCTTCAAGAAATTGCAAAAGGTTGCCTGGGTATGAAAACATCACTTTTGATGGTTATTGGAGAAGGAATATATAAACCCTCAGGACTAGAGTTTTTCATCAAAGCTCATATTCGTTATCTGTCAAGTTAACCTGACCTCCTTAATTCGTTTCTCGTTTTATTCAAAAATGATGTCTAGAAAGATCAGTTTCCTATTCACACTTTTGTAATATCCCGGCCCTGATTAGAAACTTAGTTGTTTTAAAGTAGTAGGGCCGGGACATTAAAAAGTGTGAATAAGGTATAGAAGGTTCCGCAAAAATATCTTCAAAACGATCAAAAAGTGCTTTCCGATCATTTATGTTCTTAAATACCGTCAACATATCACGCAGTCCCCTTGATTATTCGTTAACTGGTAAATGCTGGGTTTTTTAGCCATTTTTCAGCCAAATTTTATATATTCGATTTTTCAGAACCACTCAGCCGATTAAATTTTAGGCAGTTCTTGAGAAGATTTCGGACTGAAAAGTGGACTAAAAGGCCCAGCCAGTACCGTAATAGATAAGGATTAGGGGCCCTTAACCGACAGATCGTGAGCTATTTGAAAGACATAAATGGCGCGCGATCCTTGCACCAAATCAAAATCCAAAATTTGAAAAATGAGCATTTCTCAGCAACCTTCAACTAAAAAGGGTTAAATTGGCACTCAATGAGGCATTCTTCATGAATTGAGGCCTTTAACAAAAACAATTCATAATTTTATTTTTTATAGTTTTTGCTTGAAAAATGGGATTATATGAAATAAACTGATGGTATTTGAAACCGTGATTTTAAGCATTTAAATCAAATATATGAATTTACAAGAATAAAACTTAGTTTTAGAGGGGAAAAAATCATTCAAAATTTAGATGATAGTAACATATCTCCACGAACTCGCTGGCTATTTGATTAATACAGGTTTTAAATGTTGCTTTCTAAAAAAATCCAAGGGGAGATAGTCTTTAGCGCGAATTTATTACAAATTTTGAAGACTATTTCGTGGTTGATAAAGCTACAAATCATGTTTCCTACCTAAAAACTGACTGATAAATAAACTTTTGCGAAAAAAATGGACTCGTGGTCTTGAAGGCTCTTTCCTGATTGGTCGAGTAATCAGTGATCTTTAATTATCATTCTTTAGTATGAGATTCTTGTTTCAAAATATTACATTCTATTTAAACTATGGGATCCACAAGTGTACCCATAATAAATTAAAAAACGAAGGATATGTTTTATTTCACTTGCGAAAATTGGAAAAGGTTACCAGAAAATTTCCAAATTATCTTTCCAAATTATAGAACCGATTTTCAGGAAAAAATGAATCGTTATCAACCTTTTTCACACTTTATATGACATTACTGTCTCATTACCTTCGCAATGAGGCATGCCCGGACATGAAAAAGGATTTTATTTTAAATTAAATATTTTTGAGTTAAGATTTAATTTACTTTTATTAAGTGAAACTGCATTAAAACATTGTATTTTTTATGAGACTTCTGTACTGGTGACAGCCTATTATAGTATCATACTGAAATCGATTGATTCCAACTTTAAGAAATCGAGTATAGTCCCAATTGAATTTGAAACAGGTGGTCTCTGTCAATGTGTAATGTGATAATGACCAGAAAAATATTAATTTTTTGATAGGGAAATTTTTATACTTTGATTTTAGAGAAGGTTGCAGTGATTATTGGATACCAATAATTAATTTTTTACAATAGAATTAGATGAAATTACATATTTCTCTAGCGACTCCAAATTTTTTTTCTTTTGTCGGGGAACCAGGGAAAAAAATGTTTCGAAATATTTTTTATTTCAGTTCGAAAAATGCGATATTGGAAAAACGGTGCATTAATTTTTGGCCAAAAATTTTTTTTGAGTCAGAATTCAGCCCAAACCTAAAAGTGCTCCGAAAGAATAAAATCGGAGCTGGCGATTTTTTGCTTTACCTACTTATGTTATGCCCAATTTTTGACCGGTAATTCAATCTCCCTGTCTAGCCGAACTGGTTTGAAAAAATTGGCCCCAATTAAAAAAAACCTCAGGGCTGTACATATAGCATTTGCTAATTTAAATTCATTATTTTTACAAGCGTTTGTTACTATGTATTTAATTCAAGTGATAAAAGGAAACCAGAAATATATTTTTGATCGAAAGTTGATAGACGAAAATTAAGTTTTGCAAAATTATGTTGAGAGCCAGTGTCTCTAGATGAATAAGTGATTCGAAACGTTGTAAAAATACTATTTTAAAAAGCAAATTTTTTTAATTTGGGCGTCAAAAACCCAAATATAGATTAAAATTTTATCGGAGTATACATTTTCGGTCGACTTTTTTTTTAAGATGCTGTTTTTTAATATAAAAAGTGCGAAGACGGTTATCAACAATACTGGTTAAATACTACCAAACTCAAATTGCATCGCTATAAAGCAGTTTGAAAGTAATTAAAGCGCTCTGATTTTATCCCTTCAACATGAGAAGCAAAAAAGATGACGAATCGTTTGCGTGAAATAAACAGTGCCCTTTAACTCCCGTAGTGCCGACAATCTACTGGACCGTAGTGTCTTTGCGCCATCGCATTGCCCGCAACGCTTGAATTGAGCATATAACCGAACAATTCATTATCAACATATAGTTTTTTTTCAATATGATAATCATATTATTCAAAGGAATTCTTCACAGTCCTATAAAAACAATTATGTTTTAAAAAAAGTTTATTATAAAGTTATCAAATTGTGACATAGAAATTAAAAACTCTCTCATTTTTGCCGATTCTCATAAACAAGTGATAAATAACAACGAATTTAGGGTTTAATTGGACATTTTCACTATTTCAAATTATTAAACCGTCGCCATTTGAGGATATTGCATCTGCGAAAAAAAAAATAATGTTTTTATCATCATTCTCATTAAACTGAGTCTTAAATTTTTGGGAAAATAATCTTATTCTTCCGTGATTTCCTTCTCTCCTTTGATTTCGCCTACGCATTCTTTTGTAATCAGTATTTCGGAATTATGACTTTCTAGAAATGCTCTATTAACCGGAGGGCCATATACTGTAATGCATAAAAGTCTTAGAAATTCGTTACGATTATTTTAAGGGGTTTCCAGTGATTTGAGTACTTTTTGAAAAAAAAAACATTAGTAGGTAGTTTGAAAGTACTCAAAATTACGTCAAAAAAAATTCCAGGGTTCAACTTCAAACGTTTTTAAGACATTTTCATTACTCAAAGTCCGAATAAAAATCACGTGGACGAAATAATTCAAAAATTAGGTTTGAATATGTCATTGATAAATCCTTATTTCTCGAAAAAAATGATCACTGACGTGTTGGAGAATATAATTATGTTTCACAAACTCTTAAATTATGTGTTTATGGCCCAAAAAATAATTTTTCGGCCTAATTTTGAGCACTCATTGTTACTTTCACCAAAACCTTATTTCCTAATTTGAATGGTCACGTGATCGTTTTTGATTCTTTGGTGTAATGAAAAAAAGTCTTACAAAACATTTCTAAAAAAACCACTTTCAACTTCTTTCAAAAATTTGATTTAAAGTATTTTTTGAAAAAAAAAAACATACTATTTTGGCAACCTTATTTCTTGAATATTCGGCACGTGGATCACTTTGGGGGCTATGGTGTAATGTAGAAAAAAAGTCTTAGAATTTTTTGGTCCCGCTCAAGGCGTTTTTTTGATGATAATTTTTTTTTTGCAAAAAAATAAAAGTACTGTAATACAGTAAGAAATTTTCGAAAAAAAAACGCACAACGTCAATTATTTCAAATAGTTGATGGATCACTTTGTCAAATTTTCATTCAACATGATTAAGGGTCCTAAATGCGATTAAAGGCCATTCGCCATCGATGGCGCAAAAGACACTACGAGAGTTAAAGGGGTAGCACGATGTGGTAGATGGTACATTTTTTCGGAGTGATTTTTGAAAAAAAAAAAAATGTTGAAACTTTTTATTTTATTTTTTATCTTCAATAAAAGTGTTCATTCTTGCAAACGTTTATATTTTTTAATTCTCAACCATACTAAAGTATCTGTAAAAATATCAAAAACCACTTTCATTCAACTCCATTTCCAACTTGAACCCGATGTGGGATCTTTTATAAATGCATAATTTATAAACTTCAGACATTTTCGGGTTGTAGCATTGAATTGGTTTGCGGAGAATCATTCATCCACATTTGAAAAAATTTCTTTAATAGAAAGTTTTTTTCGTGAAAATAGAGAAAAACAGCTTTTTAGGAAAAAAAAATTACCTTTAATTGAGTTTAAATATGAAAAAGATGTCCTGATTTTTAAAGTAAAGTAGCCCTATTAAACCGCAATTTTATATAGACTTTCTTCGAAAAAAATAAATTTTTCATCAAATTGCCAATGCACAAACCGGTGTCAGAAGCAAGGTGTTGGAAATTTTCATCAGTAGTTCAAAGACGATATTCGATTGACCTTCCATCGGTTGGAAATCGGAATCAAATAGATACCAGAACAATTACACAAATGAATTCGGGCTGATTTTCAAGGAGAATTTAAGAAAGCATTAATTAAAAATTTATTGGACTTTGTTTTGCTATTTCATAATATTCTAAAAAAATCGAACAAAATGACAAATGCATGAAAAAAGTTAAAGTGACTATTTTTTTTTGTTTTTATTCACAGATTTTAGAAAAAGCTAAATTAGATAAAAAATAATTTTATGAGCTGAAACACATTTATTTCTGGTTCAGCATAACAAATACAAGCACAAAAAATAAGCAACTAATTATTTTTGAAGTTAAATTTTGCGGCCAGGTCTCCCCACATAGCTGCTCCCCCTTAAGTGGATTTTATACAGCCTGAGTTTTTTTTTAACGTTCGCAGCTTATATGAGACATTTCTTAGAAAAATATCTATTTTTTAATTCAATTGTTTATTATTGCGTTGACCGCTCGGTTTATATCTTGAATTTACTCACCAATTATTTTACCACAAACGATTTTAAAAGCAGTCAATTTAATGTTCAAATATGGAGACTTTGCGCCGCCTTACGAAGTTTTTATAACAATCATAGTCCCAAATTTTTTTTCTTTTTAATTTTATCACATGAACTCAAACTTTTTTTTAATTCAGAACAGAATATCACGTGTTATTTGTTTGCGCATAAATTTGGTTCGTAGATCCGACAAAGATTAATCAGTCTTATTTTTCTCTTGCTGGAATTTTAAAAGAGAGGTTTAATCAGATTTTCTACAAAAAATTAATCTGCAAAATATGAAAAATATCTCCAGCATTAGTACTCGGCGTTTCCGGTTTTGAAAATGGTTACACTGGGAAGTTCGTACAAAAATAATGGAATTATTGATTTTACCATAGAGAATTAAAAAGACTGCAAAAGTTTTTACTCAATTTAGAAAATAATTGAAGCTTGATTGGTTCAAACCGCATAATGGAGCTACTTATCTTGAATTTGGGAACAAAAGTTCAAATTTATGACAGAACCACAGGACAAAACTTTCGAAGCAGCTTTACGACAGATCTGGTTAGTTATTTGAAATATTGTTTTGCTTTTTACAAATTTATATGCTAACAAAAGAAGTGAAGCACTACTTTTCGCGAAAGTTTGCAATGTTGCTGATCTTTTGGACTCACCAGTTATGATTTTCCAGTAAACGGCGCGGCAAAACCTCAATTTTTGGAGATGAAATAAAAATTATAAGATAAAGTGCATTTTGATGATTTTATCGCTGAGGGGCAAGCCAATCAGTGTTGCCTGAGTCTTTGATAGGTGGGAACAGCAAAAAAATTTTGCCCTGTTAAACATTTCTATCAATTATGTTAAATTATTATACTTTTTAAAATATTCATTCGATGACAAAAAAAAAAAATTAAAAAGTTGTCAGCTACTGCTTAAAAATAAAAAAAACATTTTAAGGGGTGGGTGACTATATCTGAAGTCCTCAAAAATTACTTTCTTATTCATTTCTTGTAAGAATTTTCTGCCGGTTTTATAACTTTAAATAAATGAGTCATTAAACAGTATTTACACTTGTAGGACTCTACAGAACATATTTTGTTCCATTTTATTTTTATATTCAAGACGCAGTCAATACCGTTCAAAAGGTGGTGAAAAAACCAAGCAATTACAACAATAGCCATTAAAAAAGTTCTGATTTAGAACCTTTTAACTTTAAGTTAACAATTTTTTGAAATTTTATTTCGAAACAATTTGAAAATATCAGGTCTTAACATAAGCATTTTCCAGAACGGTTTTCATTTACCAAGGAGCAGCTGAAAACTTTTTTCAATTTTTTGTATGACCGTAATATATTTTTAAAGCTACAATTTAAACATGATTAAAAAATTGAACGAAACATATTGCGGTCCTACTTTTCATCTATTGCCTTTTGGAGAATTACATATTGTAATCTTATACAAAATCCTTTACAAAAGCGTATAGAAAATGTACAATTGTTATGTAAAATTTCAATTTATCAGAAATGAACAAATTATTTAATCGATTATATTAATCAGATTCTATTTAAATCGTTTTATCATATTTATAACGATAATAAAACCAATATATTCAGCCAAAAATTAATTGAAATAAATCTTATCAGATTTATTTGATTTGATTGGCTAATATCGGTTTCCACAGTTAGTTGATAACATTTCGAGCGGTGGTGTCAAATTAAGAACCCAAAAGCAGTTTTAAAAATTAAAATGACCGCGTGTTATTCAATTTTAGGCCTAGATTTCTTAAAGTTGAGTTAAATTGAAAAAAAATGGATTTACAACTATTCTGATTGGTAAAGGAAATGAAAACAATCATGCAATCAAGGATTTCCCTGAATGTCGATAAAAATTAAAAAATCTTCCTTTTTGAAATCATCAACCTCGGACACCCTAAAGTACCCTTGAAATGTCAATGTTATGCCCCAAAAATTCGCATTAATATGTTCTGTAACAAAAATCTACCTCTCTCTTTAATAAACTTATATCAAAAAATCCTCAAATACTTTCCTAAAAACTGGCTTCCTCAGAATTTCGATATCATGTATCGTTTTCACACAATTGATTTTTTTAGAAATTTTGGCGAAAATCTTAAAAAAAAGAAGGAAGAAATATCTTTCGAACGTATAATCGTATAAAATTTTAACAATATTTTTGGAAATAAAATTGCAAATTTTATGACATATTTGAATTGTAGGTCTGTGACGATGTTATTTCTGCGCCGTTTTGGCTCCCGAAAATTTGTTTGCCTTTATATAGTCAAAGTGTGTGAGGGGGTTAAAGGTTCAAATGTTATGGCGAGTTGATTGAAAGCCAATTTTTCGCCTAAGTCTCAGTTCGACTAAGTCTCAGTTCGATAATTTTCGACTTCAAAATGGGATAAAAATTTGAAATTAGAAAGTCTTTAGAAAAGTCTTTTGAGTCCATTTTGCAAAAAAAACTATTATAGAGACATCTTGACAAACATATTTTTTAAGAAATGATATTCCAATAAAACTTATTTTGATATTGATATGAAAAAAAATATATGTTTTGAAAAAATTAAATGTTTTGAAAAAATATTCAATTAATTGCAATAATGCCAGTGTGTTTCTTTCAGTTACTTCAGCCGAATAAATAGAAATAAATAAATAATATCATTTTATCAAGAAAACTAACAATTTTTTCTTTAAAACGTGATTTTTTCAGGTATATTGTGAACATATTTATAAATATCTTTTAATGCTTAACATAAAATTTCTAAAATTGGACATTTTTTTCGTCAATTAAACTCTACAGGTTGATCATTAATACAAATTTGAAGGTTTAGGTCGTATAAGTTTTCTGTGAACAGTGTTCAAAGTAGAGCCGTCTGGAAGGCTTTGGTGCTTCCGCGGAACTGTTTTTTTTGCTTTTAAGGGTATGGTGGTTCCTACATTTTCTGCAGTTATTATGTCATAAAAATGCACCAAATCAATCGTTTAAGTTTTAAAAACACAAAAAACCCAAATAAGAACAAAAAAAATTTCGAAATTTTTGAGTTTTTTCGATTTTCTTCTGAGTATGTTTTTCAAAATTAAGTACAAAATAACGTATGTTTCAATTTGACCACTAAAACATCAAAATTTCGGCTTGACGTAAGCCAANGTAGATTTTTGTTACAGAACATATTAATGCGAATTTTTGGGGCATAACATTGACATTTCAAGGGTACTTTAGGGTGTCCGAGGTTGATGATTTCAAAAAGGAAGATTTTTTAATTTTTATCGACATTCAGGGAAATCCTTGATTGCATGATTGTTTTCATTTCCTTTACCAATCAGAATAGTTGTAAATCCATTTTTTTTCAATTTAACTCAACTTTAAGAAATCTAGGCCTAAAATTGAATAACACGCGGTCATTTTAATTTTTAAAACTGCTTTTGGGTTCTTAATTTGACACCACCGCTCGAAATGTTATCAACTAACTGTGGAAACCGATATTAGCCAATCAAATCAAATAAATCTGATAAGATTTATTTCAATTAATTTTTGGCTGAATATATTGGTTTTATTATCGTTATAAATATGATAAAACGATTTAAATAGAATCTGATTAATATAATCGATTAAATAATTTGTTCATTTCTGATAAATTGAAATTTTACATAACAATTGTACATTTTCTATACGCTTTTGTAAAGGATTTTGTATAAGATTACAATATGTAATTCTCCAAAAGGCAATAGATGAAAAGTAGGACCGCAATATGTTTCGTTCAATTTTTTAATCATGTTTAAATTGTAGCTTTAAAAATATATTACGGTCATACAAAAAATTGAAAAAAGTTTTCAGCTGCTCCTTGGTAAATGAAAACCGTTCTGGAAAATGCTTATGTTAAGACCTGATATTTTCAAATTGTTTCGAAATAAAATTTCAAAAAATTGTTAACTTAAAGTTAAAAGGTTCTAAATCAGAACTTTTTTAATGGCTATTGTTGTAATTGCTTGGTTTTTTCACCACCTTTTGAACGGTATTGACTGCGTCTTGAATATAAAAATAAAATGGAACAAAATATGTTCTGTAGAGTCCTACAAGTGTAAATACTGTTTAATGACTCATTTATTTAAAGTTATAAAACCGGCAGAAAATTCTTACAAGAAATGAATAAGAAAGTAATTTTTGAGGACTTCAGATATAGTCACCCACCCCTTAAAATGTTTTTTTTATTTTTAAGCAGTAGCTGACAACTTTTTAATTTTTTTTTTTTGTCATCGAATGAATATTTTAAAAAGTATAATAATTTAACATAATTGATAGAAATGTTTAACAGGGCAAAATTTTTTTGCTGTTCCCACCTATCAAAGACTCAGGCAACACTGATTGGCTTGCCCCTCAGCGATAAAATCATCAAAATGCACTTTATCTTATAATTTTTATTTCATCTCCAAAAATTGAGGTTTTGCCGCGCCGTTTACTGGAAAATCATAACTGGTGAGTCCAAAAGATCAGCAACATTGCAAACTTTCGCGAAAAGTAGTGCTTCACTTCTTTTGTTAGCATATAAATTTGTAAAAAGCAAAACAATATTTCAAATAACTAACCAGATCTGTCGTAAAGCTGCTTCGAAAGTTTTGTCCTGTGGTTCTGTCATAAATTTGAACTTTTGTTCCCAAATTCAAGATAAGTAGCTCCATTATGCGGTTTGAACCAATCAAGCTTCAATTATTTTCTAAATTGAGTAAAAACTTTTGCAGTCTTTTTAATTCTCTATGGTAAAATCAATAATTCCATTATTTTTGTACGAACTTCCCAGTGTAACCATTTTCAAAACCGGAAACGCCGAGTACTAATGCTGGAGATATTTTTCATATTTTGCAGATTAATTTTTTGTAGAAAATCTGATTAAACCTCTCTTTTAAAATTCCAGCAAGAGAAAAATAAGACTGATTAATCTTTGTCGGATCTACGAACCAAATTTATGCGCAAACAAATAACACGTGATATTCTGTTCTGAATTAAAAAAAAGTTTGAGTTCATGTGATAAAATTAAAAAGAAAAAAAATTTGGGACTATGATTGTTATAAAAACTTCGTAAGGCGGCGCAAAGTCTCCATATTTGAACATTAAATTGACTGCTTTTAAAATCGTTTGTGGTAAAATAATTGGTGAGTAAATTCAAGATATAAACCGAGCGGTCAACGCAATAATAAACAATTGAATTAAAAAATAGATATTTTTCTAAGAAATGTCTCATATAAGCTGCGAACGTTAAAAAAAAACTCAGGCTGTATAAAATCCACTTAAGGGGGAGCAGCTATGTGGGGAGACCTGGCCGCAAAATTTAACTTCAAAAATAATTAGTTGCTTATTTTTTGTGCTTGTATTTGTTATGCTGAACCAGAAATAAATGTGTTTCAGCTCATAAAATTATTTTTTATCTAATTTAGCTTTTTCTAAAATCTGTGAATAAAAACAAAAAAAAATAGTCACTTTAACTTTTTTCATGCATTTGTCATTTTGTTCGATTTTTTTAGAATATTATGAAATAGCAAAACAAAGTCCAATAAATTTTTAATTAATGCTTTCTTAAATTCTCCTTGAAAATCAGCCCGAATTCATTTGTGTAATTGTTCTGGTATCTATTTGATTCCGATTTCCAACCGATGGAAGGTCAATCGAATATCGTCTTTGAACTACTGATGAAAATTTCCAACACCTTGCTTCTGACACCGGTTTGTGCATTGGCAATTTGATGAAAAATTTATTTTTTTCGAAGAAAGTCTATATAAAATTGCGGTTTAATAGGGCTACTTTACTTTAAAAATCAGGACATCTTTTTCATATTTAAACTCAATTAAAGGTAATTTTTTTTTCCTAAAAAGCTGTTTTTCTCTATTTTCACGAAAAAAACTTTCTATTAAAGAAATTTTTTCAAATGTGGATGAATGATTCTCCGCAAACCAATTCAATGCTACAACCCGAAAATGTCTGAAGTTTATAAATTATGCATTTATAAAAGATCCCACATCGGGTTCAAGTTGGAAATGGAGTTGAATGAAAGTGGTTTTTGATATTTTTACAGATACTTTAGTATGGTTGAGAATTAAAAAATATAAACGTTTGCAAGAATGAACACTTTTATTGAAGATAAAAAATAAAATAAAAAGTTTCAACATTTTTTTTTTTTTCAAAAATCACTCCGAAAAAATGTACCATCTACCACATCGTGCTACCCCTTTAACTCTCGTAGTGTCTTTTGCGCCATCGATGGCGAATGGCCTTTAATCGCATTTAGGACCCTTAATCATGTTGAATGAAAATTTGACAAAGTGATCCATCAACTATTTGAAATAATTGACGTTGTGCGTTTTTTTTTCGAAAATTTCTTACTGTATTACAGTACTTTTATTTTTTTGCAAAAAAAAAATTATCATCAAAAAAACGCCTTGAGCGGGACCAAAAAATTCTAAGACTTTTTTTCTACATTACACCATAGCCCCCAAAGTGATCCACGTGCCGAATATTCAAGAAATAAGGTTGCCAAAATAGTATGTTTTTTTTTTTCAAAAAATACTTTAAATCAAATTTTTGAAAGAAGTTGAAAGTGGTTTTTTTAGAAATGTTTTGTAAGACTTTTTTTCATTACACCAAAGAATCAAAAACGATCACGTGACCATTCAAATTAGGAAATAAGGTTTTGGTGAAAGTAACAATGAGTGCTCAAAATTAGGCCGAAAAATTATTTTTTGGGCCATAAACACATAATTTAAGAGTTTGTGAAACATAATTATATTCTCCAACACGTCAGTGATCATTTTTTTCGAGAAATAAGGATTTATCAATGACATATTCAAACCTAATTTTTGAATTATTTCGTCCACGTGATTTTTATTCGGACTTTGAGTAATGAAAATGTCTTAAAAACGTTTGAAGTTGAACCCTGGAATTTTTTTTGACGTAATTTTGAGTACTTTCAAACTACCTACTAATGTTTTTTTTTTCAAAAAGTACTCAAATCACTGGAAACCCCTTAAAATAATCGTAACGAATTTCTAAGACTTTTATGCATTACAGTATATGGCCCTCCGGTTAATAGAGCATTTCTAGAAAGTCATAATTCCGAAATACTGATTACAAAAGAATGCGTAGGCGAAATCAAAGGAGAGAAGGAAATCACGGAAGAATAAGATTATTTTCCCAAAAATTTAAGACTCAGTTTAATGAGAATGATGATAAAAACATTATTTTTTTTTTCGCAGATGCAATATCCTCAAATGGCGACGGTTTAATAATTTGAAATAGTGAAAATGTCCAATTAAACCCTAAATTCGTTGTTATTTATCACTTGTTTATGAGAATCGGCAAAAATGAGAGAGTTTTTAATTTCTATGTCACAATTTGATAACTTTATAATAAACTTTTTTTAAAACATAATTGTTTTTATAGGACTGTGAAGAATTCCTTTGAATAATATGATTATCATATTGAAAAAAAACTATATGTTGATAATGAATTGTTCGGTTATATGCTCAATTCAAGCGTTGCGGGCAATGCGATGGCGCAAAGACACTACGGTCCAGTAGATTGTCGGCACTACGGGAGTTAAAGGGCACTGTTTATTTCACGCAAACGATTCGTCATCTTTTTTGCTTCTCATGTTGAAGGGATAAAATCAGAGCGCTTTAATTACTTTCAAACTGCTTTATAGCGATGCAATTTGAGTTTGGTAGTATTTAACCAGTATTGTTGATAACCGTCTTCGCACTTTTTATATTAAAAAACAGCATCTTAAAAAAAAAGTCGACCGAAAATGTATACTCCGATAAAATTTTAATCTATATTTGGGTTTTTGACGCCCAAATTAAAAAAATTTGCTTTTTAAAATAGTATTTTTACAACGTTTCGAATCACTTATTCATCTAGAGACACTGGCTCTCAACATAATTTTGCAAAACTTAATTTTCGTCTATCAACTTTCGATCAAAAATATATTTCTGGTTTCCTTTTATCACTTGAATTAAATACATAGTAACAAACGCTTGTAAAAATAATGAATTTAAATTAGCAAATGCTATATGTACAGCCCTGAGGTTTTTTTTAATTGGGGCCAATTTTTTCAAACCAGTTCGGCTAGACAGGGAGATTGAATTACCGGTCAAAAATTGGGCATAACATAAGTAGGTAAAGCAAAAAATCGCCAGCTCCGATTTTATTCTTTCGGAGCACTTTTAGGTTTGGGCTGAATTCTGACTCAAAAAAAATTTTTGGCCAAAAATTAATGCACCGTTTTTCCAATATCGCATTTTTCGAACTGAAATAAAAAATATTTCGAAACATTTTTTTCCCTGGTTCCCCGACAAAAGAAAAAAAATTTGGAGTCGCTAGAGAAATATGTAATTTCATCTAATTCTATTGTAAAAAATTAATTATTGGTATCCAATAATCACTGCAACCTTCTCTAAAATCAAAGTATAAAAATTTCCCTATCAAAAAATTAATATTTTTCTGGTCATTATCACATTACACATTGACAGAGACCACCTGTTTCAAATTCAATTGGGACTATACTCGATTTCTTAAAGTTGGAATCAATCGATTTCAGTATGATACTATAATAGGCTGTCACCAGTACAGAAGTCTCATAAAAAATACAATGTTTTAATGCAGTTTCACTTAATAAAAGTAAATTAAATCTTAACTCAAAAATATTTAATTTAAAATAAAATCCTTTTTCATGTCCGGGCATGCCTCATTGCGAAGGTAATGAGACAGTAATGTCGATAAAAGTGTGAAAAAGGTTGAATAACGATCATTTTTTCTGAAAATCGGTCTATAATTATGGAAAGATAATTTGGAAATTTTTCTGGTAGTACCTTTCCAATTTTCGCAACGTGAATAAAACATATCCTTCGTTTTTTAATTATTATGGGGTACACATTGTGGATCACGCATTAGTTAAATAGAATGTAATATTTTGAACAAGAATCTCATACTAAAGAATGATAATAAAGATCACTGAATTACTCGACCAATCAGGAAAGAGCCTTTCAAGACCAAGTCCATTTTTTTCGCAAAAAGTTTATTTATCAGTCAGTTTTTAGGTAGGAAACATGTTTGTAGCTTTATCAACCACGAAATACGTCTTCAAAATTTGTAATAAATTTCGCGCTAAAGACTATCTCTCCCTTGATTTTTTTATGAAAGCAACATTTAAAACCTTATTAATCAAATAGCCAGCGAGTTCGTGGCAGATATGTTACTATCATCTAAATTTTGATGATTTTTTCCCCTCTACAAACTAGTTTTCATTCTTGTAAATTCCATATATTTTGATTTAAATGCTTAAAATCAGGTTTACAAATACCATCAGTTTTATTCATATAATCCATTTTTCAGCAAAAACTATAAAAAATAAAATTATGAATTGTTTTTGGTTAAAGCCTCATTCATGAAGAATGCCTCATTGAGTGCCAATTTAACCCTTTTTAGTTTGAAGGTTGCTGAGAAAATGCTCATTTTTCAAATTTGGATTTTGAATTGGTGCAAGGATCGCGCGCCATTTATGTCTTTCAATAGCTCACGATCTGTCGGTTAAGGGCCCCTAATCCTTATCTATTACGGTACTGGCTGGGCCCTTTTAGCCACTTTTCAGTCCGAAATCTTCATCAAGATCTGCCTAAAAATTTAAATCGGCTGAGTGGTTCTGAAAAATCGAATCATATAAAATTTTGGCTGAAAATGGCTAAAAAAACCCAGCAATTTTACCGTTATACGAATATATCAAGGGACTGCGGTGATATGTGACGGTATTTAAGAACATAAATGATCGGAAAGCCACTTTTTGATCGTTTTTGAAGATATTTTTGCGGAACCTTCTATACCTATTTCACACTTTGTTAATGTCCTGGCCCTACTTTCTAAAAA
Source organism: Oikopleura vanhoeffeni (assembly GCA_004367855.1). Classification (NCBI taxonomy): domain Eukaryota; kingdom Metazoa; phylum Chordata; class Appendicularia; order Copelata; family Oikopleuridae; genus Oikopleura; species Oikopleura vanhoeffeni. The sequence goes on along the minus strand of SCLH01000094.1, from coordinate 100,753 downwards.
CATACTACGTTTCGATAAATCAGGGCCGGGATATTAACAAAAGTGTGAAATAGGAACTGATCTTTCTAGACATCATTTTTGAAAAAACGAGAAACGAATTAAGGAGGTCAGTGTTAACTGTGACAGATACGATATGAGCTTTGGAATGAAAAACTCTACGTCCTGAGGGTTTATATATTCTTTCAATAACCATCAAAAGTGAATGTTTTCATACCCAGGCAACTTTTGCTAATTTCTGAAAGCTCACTAAAATTCTTGAAACTCAAATAAGGGGAACTTCGGGGGTCCTGCTGCCGATATTCCAACCGTCCAAAGTGAATACTTCCCCAAAAAATTTTGGTCTGCTGTGTTTTAAAACACGAGCGCTGCAAGTGAGGGTTAAATAAACAAAAAGTGATTGGATTGCCTCGTCCCAAACTGAAACTTCTTACAAAAACTGACGGATATGTTTTTAAAATGTATCTTCCTCCTGGGTGTTAGCAATGCACATTCGAAAACTTAAAATGAATTGTGCAGCTGAAAAGTCCACGAAATCAGTGAGGAGAAGTTTTTGCCAACTTACTTGAATTTGGCTACAATCAACCAAAAAAGTAATTTTTACCTCTATTTTAGGTGTCTCGATCAAAATGTAATCTCCTCCCTGGATTTTAGAATAACATCATTCCAAACTTACAAGGTTTGCACGGTGTGAATTTAAAAAAAAATATTTACAATCTAAATCTTTTTTTTTGTGCTCTAACAATATTATACATAAACTTTTTTGTTGGAACAAAAAAGTTTTGCTGTTCCTACTTAAAGCAAAACTATATGATCATTGGTAACACGTGAAAAAAATGGCCCTAATTAAAAAACTCAGGGCTGTGTATATATAATTTTTTTAACATTTTCACAGAAAGTTATTTATGATTTATCTAATTAATAAACCCGTGAAAGTTTGCGCTTTTTCTTTTATGATATTGAAATATTCAGGATTTGTTAATATTTAAATCAACCAAACCAAAAATTCATGATTGTGGAGTAATTTTTCGACTAAGCTTTTTGTAATATCAATATCTGTCACTGTCATATACTATTCTGGGATTGTTTCTTTTATGAATCGTCATGTATGAATCATAATGGCTGCCAACCATTGATATAGAATAATATAATTTAAATTTGTACCCAGGTTAGTGTTTAAATAAGCCTACTAATCATGTATTAAACTGATTATTTCTATTTATAAATTCTGTCCGTTATGGTAAGTTTTTTCGATTTATTCATTTTTCAAACCATTATTTATAAAAAGATTTCCGTACAGATTCAATACATTAAATTTTACCAACTGGGGAGTCCTAGAAACTTTTTTCGAATACAGAGGAAATGATGGGAGCATAATCAAAATACCAAAAATTTTACAATGCCGATTTCAAAACTGAATCGAAAGCAACGAAAGTCGCTTTTTTGTTTATTAAAGCTGGACCGTTTCATTCTTGAGAAAGAAAAACTTCGGCGTCCAAAACGATGTTGGAGGGAGCGCGAAGTGTTTTCATGTAATATATTTTGGAAATGGGGTGTTAAAATATTTGTATTGAGCTTTTCCGCGTAGTAAAGGCTTAATTTTTTGTCTTTCTAGTAGCTGGCTGTTTTTTCGGACAGATTTGAGTCATTATTTGGGTTTTTTAAATGTTTAAATTTGGATTTGTAAGTTGTTTTGCATTTTTTAATAATGTTCGCACTGCGACTTCGCAGATAGCATTTTTCGACAATCCCTGAATGGTGTTCACCTATGCGTACATTTAATTTACGTTTACTTTTGACGCATGTAATTTTGGAGCATATCAGAATTGAAAATGGTATACGCAATGTTGAAGTATCAAGAATATCACTTTTGGGGTTTATGTGTAATAGAGAAAATGTTGGTTAATTTTTGATAACTCGGAAGCAAGTGTTAATTGCAAAAATCGGGAGCGAAGTTTTCAATTTTAATAACAAGTTTTTGGCTAAGGTGTCTACCATGTGGCTATTGTAATCAAAGACAAAAGAGTTTATATTTTCTCTTGTCTAGGGTGTGTTTTTATCATCACAGGATAGAAAAAATTTATTTTTGGAAAATCCAACCCTAGGTTTTTTTCGGGTAGCTGTTCCTAGAAATAAATTCGCGTAATATCACTTAGAGGCCATGAGAAAACTGTTATTCGTCAGAACACCACATCCCGGGTTCGGTGCAACTGTGTAAAAATATTGTTGCTTTAATATTTAATCGAGTGGAATAGATAATTTGAAATTTTGTAAAGACTGTTTTTCAGCCTTTTTTGAAAAATTTCCTTAATTTTATTTGTTATTTTTCGATGAAAATTCTTGCATTAAGAAGTTAAATTACTTGTTTGACAAGTTCAACCGTAAAAGATAGTTTGCCGATCCCAGCTGTTCATTTATCAGAAATAGTGTCACGGAATTTTCAGACAAATGCAAGTACGTCATCAAGCATACGCTGAAATAATGTATTAAGTTTTTTTTCATTGTTATAATTAATTAATTAAATAGTTTTTTCCATCATGTGAATGAAAAGGTTGCTTAGAGAGCCCAGATTTGGAGACCCCATGGCTAACCCCCCCTAAATTTCTGAAAAACCCTAAATTATTTCTGAATGTTAAAAATTTTTGAGAATATTTTGGAATAAAAATCATAAAGATTCGAAGCGGCTAGGGGACGGCAGTAGTACCCCTTTCGTCAATTATTTTCTTTGAAATAAAGATCAGGAGATTGTGATATAGTATCTAAAAACTAATGAAACTACTGCTATTTGTATTGACATTTGTAAATAACTTAAAGGGAGTACTGGTCGATTTAGGCCAAACCAGGGTTTTCAGCGTCGGCCTTCAATGAAATACTAGAAACATGCACGAACATATGGATTTCAGTTTAGGGATAATGAACATTAATCCTTGCTTTCCACAAACAATCGAGGCCTCTGATTAGCCGATCAATCAGGAGACGAACTTTCAAAAAGTGGCACATTTTCACTTCAAAAAGCCATACTCCTCCTGAGGGTTTTTGAAGAATAGAAGAATACTGGTTATAGCTTTTATTGACGACAGAGAAAGTGGGCAGAGCCCGAAGGTCCGATGTTGCTCATTATTTCAATCCTGAGCTTAAAATGAAGGCAAGAAAACTGTTTTTTGGCTTTATTTGAGTGCCTCGGGGAAATTAAACTACTCCCTCCCTGGATTTTAACGCGAGATAACCTAAAAACTGGTATGTATAAGATCCCTAAGGAACGACGCAACAGCCCGAAGGTTCACATTTCCATTTTTGTATTTCGTCTTTTTGGAAATCGCGCGATTCCAAATCTCAGAAATTTTCAAAGAATTTGAAAAATGAAAAGAAATTATTTTCTCAAAATCGCGATAACAAATATCTTTTTTCATGACAATTGAAAAATAAAAAGACTTCTATCAACTATTTTTTGTCCATATTTTCAGAAAAAACATTTTAAAGATAACTAGAAAATTTATGTCGAGTCTCTAATCGAACCAGTACTCCTTAAACGACATCAAAACTGACAATAGTGTGGATAATTGGGGGTTAGAATTAGGACATCCGCAAGGAAGGCGCTCCTTGAACTTTTTTGGGGACACCAAATAGGTACATTTCGCCATCATGGGGTCAAGAAATGTTTTCAAAAAATTTGTACCATTAGTAAATTTCATTCTTGGTACTGGCATTAGTAAATTTATTCTTTGGTTTTGCAATGCTGTTCTAACAGCCTTGTGTTCTGCGTTTCCAATTTCTGTCTCCGTAAAATTTTTTATCAGCAAATTTTACCTATCTTTGCAAATGCGGGGATGATGTTGGTGAAAAAATGCATTTTTTTCAACAATTCGATGTTGTTTCAAAATTCGATGCATTTTCTGTACGCGGTTTTCCTCTATCAGTAATGCAGTAGACTCCAACATGTTTTTCTTGAAGGGTTTTGATAGATTAATATTATAATTGTCAGTTATGGTAACGTTTTTATTTATTCATTTTCACCATTATTTAATAATACAGAATTTTTCCGTAGCAGATTTCAATAAATTAAAATTTCCCAAACTGGGGAGTTAGAACTTTTTCGAACAGAAGGAAATAATGGGAGCATAAATTATGCTGCATAATAAATAACCAAAAAATTTTTTTCCTATTTACTCAATAGGTTATTGACTAAGCTCATGGGCTAAAATTATGAGAACAAAAATCAACAATTATGAACAATTGGAATCAGATCGGTTGGTACGGATCGTTTGGAAAATCCGATCCAATCCTATTTTTTTTTCGGGAAGGCAAAACGTCCGATCCAAGCTTTTCGGGACTCTACGATCCGATTCCAAAAAAATTTTCGGAATGTGCCGACCCCTGGCGCTATATATTATGGATCATAAGTTTAAGCAGGAAACTAAGGATTTGTTAAAGTTTTAAAGTTTACAACCATAAATTCGCAATATTTTACGCATCAAGGTTAAAATGTCGGTAATGCCGTTAAAGAAAATTTTTCATCAGCTAAATCGCAACTTGGATTCCAGTGGTATTTTTAGTATCAATCGACGTACATTTTATCGAAATTGGCAAAAATAATTTTTTCTAAATTTTACAAGAAATTGAATAAAACTCGGTAAGAAATTTAAAGGGCACTTTCAAATGTTTCCTGGGCATAAAATAATTCTTCAAGTTTTGAGATTGTCAAAAACCGCGCTTATTCAGAATTCTCGAATAGCTTAGTCGCTTGATTCAAACAACTCACCTTAAAATATCGGCAGCTATCTTCACAGAAATTAATTTTCTCGAATAATATCGTCTGGCAGGAAATAAATTTTGTGAGACATCGGAGACTCAAAGTATGAGTTTTAATCATCCAAAAACAATGCTCTCAGTTAGCTTTTTCGTATCTGAAGGATAGATATATACATATGAGTATGGTTTCTGTTTTTTTCTTAAATGAGCTCGTAGTTTTCAAGATATATCAAACGTACATAGTCTCAAATCAGTCAATCCATATTTTTTCAGGCAATAATTCAGCAAAATACATATTTGTTGTTTACGCGTCTATCTTGTGAGATTCGGAGGTTAAACTCAAATGATGCGTGAATCACTCAGCGTGATAATATTATATGAAAAAGAATCTTCTCCAACTTTAGTTGCGTTATATCATATATATCACTGAGATATACGCAACTAAAGTTTGGAGAAAGTCTTTTTCATTCCAATGCCAAATTTTTTGAACGAACATCTATATTTTTCCAGAATATTTTTTTTTAATTTTGATGTCAAATTTCCATAAATTATTTTAAAAATTTTTAAGATTTTTGTTGAATTATATATAACAATTTGATCCTTAAAACTTTCTTATTTTTATGAAAAATTGTATTTAGGAACGTTTTCCTGGCATTTTTCTTGATGTTCAGAAGAAATTTTTGAAAAAAATTTTTTTTTTTTGAAAACAATTCAATTAATTTTATTCTTAAAGAATTTTTTTGATTGTTTTTTGCATATTTTCTCTTGAAATTTCCCCTTGAATAATTTTTAAAATTTCATTGAATTGTTTTTGTTTCGAAATGTTTTTTGAAATTGTTAATTTTTGAATTTTTTGTCTAAATTTTGTTTTGATCATTTAATTTAAATTTTTCTGATTTACTTTTTTTTAATTTTGTTCAGAATATTTAATATTTTTAGAATACGTTAATATTATTATTATTATTATTTATATTATTATATCTTTTATATAAAAAAATATTTTATAATTGTTTTTGTAACTTTTTTGGAAAATTACACAAAAATAATAAAATTCTAGTATTATCCTCTGTTAGTGTTTGACTTGACGTTGTTACAAAACTTAAATCTTTGATAATTTATTTTGTTTATTCTGCTAACGTTTTCGATAATCTATATTCATTTTTCAAAGGCCAAAATTTTTTACAACTTAATTTAAACCACAGAATAACACGAAATGTTAAGTTTACTAAATCTAGAAAATTCATTGATCTTTGATAATGAAATAAAATCGTAAAACGTGAGATAAGCTATGCTTTTAATCATTATATTGTGTTTTCTTTAATTATTTCAAAATTTTAATTCATCAAAACTTAACCCTTAAGGGTATGGTGGTTCCCTAATTTGACATATTCTCGATAAAATATTGGCCAAACAGGGCTTCGAAGATATTATTCAGATCAGCCAGTTTTGTAAAACTAGCCTTTATTTGCTAACACATGTGTGCAAAATTTTTTTTCATGCACACATGTCCAGACACATAAGCGAAGACAAGGGGAAAGACCTAAGTCAAAACGGAAAATCTATCTCCTTCCACGCTGTATTTTTTAAATAAACCTAAATTTGTCAACATGACCTGTATAATTAGTATTTAAAACTTTTGAGGAGCGCTTTTGTCGATTAAGTGCTATATTATTTCTAAGAATTTGCGATAAACGCTATCGTTTTTTTCGCTTTGTTTCATTGGAAAATGTAATCTCCTCCTAGGTTAAATTTCAAAATTCCAACTCAAATTTTCGCAAATGGTAAGCTCGACCATAATAAAACTTAGAGGAGCCTTTTTCTTCAATGTTCGATACCCTAAAGTCAAAATCTGAATTTTTCAAGGCATGTAAAATTTTCCGAAAAAAAAATTGTGCTTTGATTTTTTCGAAGTAGGCTCAAAAGAAAAGCTGGTAACACTGAAGAAATAATTGGCTTACGTCAACCGAAATTTTGAATGTTTTAGTGGTCAATTGAAACATAACGTTATTTTGTACTTAATTTTGAAAAAACATACTCAGAAGAAAATCGAAAAAACTCAACAAATTTCGAATATTTTTTTGTTCTTATTTGGGTTTTTTGTGTTTTAAAACTTAAAAAAACGATTTTCAAAATTAAGTACAAAATAACGTATGTTTCAATTTGACCACTAAAACATCAAAATTTCGGCTTGACGTAAGCCAACTATTTCTTCAGTGTTTACCCAGCTTTCTTTTGAGCCTACTTTCGAAAAAATCAAAGCACAATTTTTTTCGGAAATTTTTTACATGACCTTGAAAAATTCAGATTTTGACTTTAGGGTCGACATTGAAGAAAAAGGCTCCTCAGAAGTTTTTATTTGTTTCGAGCTACCATTTGC
>SCLH01000094.1:71740-93298 GCA_004367855.1 Oikopleura vanhoeffeni | reverse complement strand
ATTTTCCAATGAACAAAGTCGAAAAAACGATGGTTTATCGCAAATTCTAGAAATAATATAGCACTTATCGACAAAAGCGCTCCTCAAAAGTTTTAAATACTAATTATACAGGTCATGTTGAAATTTAGGTTTATTTAAAAATACAGCCTGAGAGGAGATAGATTTTCCGTTTTGACTTAGGTCTCCCTGTCTCGCTTATGTGTCTGGGAATGTGTGCATGCAAAAAAAATTTTGACACATGTTTTACGCAAGATAAAGGCTAGTTTTACAAACTGGCTGATCTGAATAATATCCTTGAAGCCCTGTTTGGCCAATATTTTATCGAGAATATGTCAAATTAGGAACCACCATACCCTTAAGGGTTTAAGTTTTGATGAATTAAAATTTTGAAATAATTAAAGAAAACAATATAATGATTAAAAAGCATAGTTATCTCACGTTTCGATTTATTATCATTATCAAAGATCAATGAATTTCTAGATTTAGTTAAACTTAACTTTTGTGTTATTTCTGTGGTTTAAATTAAGTTGTAAAAAATTTTGCCTGAAAATGATATAGATTATCGAAAACGTTAGCAAATAAACAAAAATAAATTATCAAAGATTTAAGTTTTGTAACAAGTTTCAAGTCAAACACTAACAGAGATAATACTAGAATTTTATATTNTTGTGTAATTTTCCAAAAAGTTACAAAAACAATATAAAATATTTTTTTATATAAAAGATATAATATATAAATAATAATAATAAATAATATTAACGTTTCTAAAAATATTTAAAAATATTCTGAACAAAATTAAAAAAAATAAAATCAGAAAAATTTTAAATTAAATGTCAAACAAAATTTAGGACAAAAATTCAAAAATACAATTCAAAAAACATTTCGAAAAACAATTCAATGAAATTTAAAATTATTCAAGGGGAAAATTCAAGAAAATATGCAAAAAACAATCAAAAAAAAATTCTTTAAGAATAAAATTAATTGAATGTTTCAAAAAAAAACAAGATTTTTTTCAAAAATTTCTCTGAACATCAAGAAAAAATGCCAGAAAACAGTTCCTAATACAATTTCATAAAAATAAGAAAGTTTTAAGATCAAATTTGTATATAATTCAACAAAAAATCTTAAAATTTTTTAAAATAATTTATCGGAAATTTTGACATCAAATTAAAAAAAAATATTCTGGAAAAATATAGATGTCGTCAAAAAATTTGGCATTGGAATGAAAAAGGATCTTCTCCAAACTTTAGTTGCGTATATCAGTGATATATATGATATACGCAACTAAAGTTTGGAGAAGATTCTTTTTCATATAATATATCACGCTGAGTGATTCACGCATCATTTGAGTTTAACCTCCGATCTCACAAGATAGACGCTAAACCGACAAATATGTATTTGCTGAATATTGCTGAAAAAAATATGGATGACTGATTTGAGATATGTACGTTGATATATCTTGAAAACTACGAGCTCATTAGAAAAAAACAGAACATACTCATATGTATATCTATCCTTCAGATTACGAAAAAGTAACTGAGAGATTGTTTTTGATGATTAAACTCATACTTTGAGTCTCCGAGTTCACAAAATTTATTTCCTCCCAGACGATATATTCGAGAAAATTAATTTCTGTAGAACACGTGAAGATAGCATGCCGATATTTTAAGGTGAGTTGTTTGAATCAAGCGACTAAGCTATTCGAGAATTCTGAATAAGCGCGGTTTTTTGACAATCTCAAACTTGAAGAATTATTTATGCCCAGGAAACATTTGAAAGTGCCTTTAATTTCTACGAAGTTTTTATTCAATTTCTTGTTAAAATTAGAAAAATTATTTTTGCCAATTTCGATAAAAATGTCACGTGATGATACTAAAAATACCACTGGAATCAAGTTGCGATTTAGCTGATAAAAAAATTTCTTAACGGCATACCGACATTTTTAACCTTGATGCGTAAAATATGCGAATTATGTTTAAACTTTAAAACTTAAAAATCCTTAGTTTCCTGCTTAACTATGATCCATAATATTAGCGCCAGGGGTCGGCACATTCGAAAAATTTTTTGGATCGGATCGGTAGAGTCCCCGAAAGCTTGGATCGGATCGTTTGCCTTCCCGAAAAATAGGATTGGATCGATTTTCCGATCCGATACAACCGATCTGATCCAATTGTTCATAATTTGTTGATTTTTTGTTCATAATTTTAGCCCATTGAGCTTAGTCAATAAGCCTTATTGAGTAAATAGAAAATTTTTTGGTATTTTATTATGCAGCATAATTTATGCTCCCATTATTTCCTCTGTATCGAAAAAAGTTCTAAACTCCCCAGTTTGGAAAATTTTAATTTATTGAAATCTGTACGGAAAATTCTGTATTATTAAATAATGGTTGAAAATGAATAAATCAAAAACGTTACCATAACTGACAGAATTATATATAATCTATCAAAACCCTTCAAGAAAACATTTTGAGTCTACTGGATACTGGATAGAGAAAACCGCGTACAGAAAAATGCATCGAATTTTGAAAAACATCGAATTGTTGGAAAAATGCATTTTTTCACCACATCATCCCCGCATTTGCAAAGATAGGTAAATTTGCTGATAAAAATTTTACGGAGACAGAAATTGAAAACGCAGAACACAAGGCTGTTAGAACAGCATTGCAAAACCAAAGAATAAATTTACTAAATGCAGTACCAAAGAATAAATTTACTAAATGCGTACAAATTTTTGAAAACATTTCTTGACCCCATGATGGCGAAATGTACCTATTTGGTTGTCCCCCCAAAAAAGTTCAAGGAGCGCCTCCTTGCGGATAGTCCTAAATCTAACCCCAATATCCACACTATTGTCAGTTTTGATGTCGTTAAGGGAGTACTGGTCGCATTTAGAGACTCGGACAAAGAGAGAGATTTATTTAAATTTAAAAAATAAATGCCTTTTCAAATCGTCGGGCATGCTCATTGCGAAAGGTAATGAGTACAGTATGTCGAATAAAGTGTGAAAAAGGTTGATAACGATTCATTTTTCTGAAAATCGTTCTATAATTTGGAAAGATAATTTGGAAAGTTTTCTGGTATGCCTTTCCAAATTTTCGCACGATGAAATAAAACTATCCTTCGTTTTTTAATTTATTTATGGGGTACACATTGTGGATCCATAGTTAAATAGAATGTAATATTTGAACAAGAATCTCATACTATAGAGAATGATAATAAAGATCACTGATTACTCGACCAAGTCAGGAAAGAGCCTTCAAGACCAGAGTCCATTTTTTTCGCAAAAGTTTATTTATCAGTCAGTTTTTTAGGTAGGAAACAGATTTTTGTAGCTTTATCAACCACGAAATAGTCTTCAAAATTTGTAGATAAATTTCGCGCTAAAGACTTCTCCCCTTGATTTTTTAGAAAGCACATTTAAACCTTATTAATCAAAAGCCAGCGAGCTTCGTGGAGATATGTTACTATCATCTAAATTTTGATGATTTTTCCCCTTCTAAAACAACTAGTTTTCATTCTTGTAAATTCATATATTTGATTTAAATGCTTAAAATCACAGGCTTTAAATACCATCAGTTTATTCATATAATCCATTTTTCAAAGCAAAACTATAAAAAATAAATTATGAATTGTTTTTGTTAAAGCCTCATTCATGAAGAATGCCTCATTGAGTGCCAATTAACCCTTTTTAGTTGAAGGTTGCTGAGAAAATGCTCATTTTTCAAAATTTGGATTTTTGATATTGGTGCAAGGATCGCGCGCCATTTATGTCTTTCCAAATAGTCCAGATCTGTCGGTTAAGGGCCCCTAATCCTATCTATTACGGTACTGGCTGGGCCTTTTAAGTCCACTTTTCAGCCGAAATCTTCATCAGAACTGCCTAAAATTTAAATCGGCTGAGTGGTTCTGAAAAATCGAAATATATAAAATTTGGCTGAAAAATGGCTAAAAAAACCCAGCATTTTACCGTTAACGAATATAAATCAAGGGGACTCGTGATATGTGACGGTATTTAAGAACATAAATGATCGGAAAGCACTTTTGATCGTTTTTGAAGATATTTTTGCGGAACCTATCTATATCCTATTCACACTTTGTTAATGTCCTGGCCCTACTTTTACTAAAAACATACTACGTTTCGTAATCAGGGCCGGGATATTAACAAAAGTGTGAATAGGAAACTGATCTTTCTAGACATCATTTTTGAAAAAACGAGAAACGAATTAAGGAGGTCAGTGTTAACTTGACAGATACGTTATATGAGCTCTTGAATGAAAAACTCTAGTCCTGAGGGTTTATATATTCCTTCTCCAAATAACCATCAAAGGTGATGTTTCATACCCAGGCAACCTTTTGCAATTTCTTGAAGACTCACTAAAAATTCTTGAAACTCAAAATAAGGGGAATTTCGGGGGTCCTGCTGCCGATATTCCAACCGTCCAACAGTGAATACTTCCCCAAAAAATTTTGGTCTCTGTGTTTAAAACAGCGACGCTGCAAAGTGAGGGTTTAAATAAAACAAAAGTTGATTTGGATTGCCTCGTCCAAACTGAAACTTCTTACAAAACTGACGGATGAATAGTTTTTAAAATGTATCTCCTCCTGGGTGTTAGCAAGCACATTCGAATACTTAAAATGAATTGTGCAGCTGAAAAGTCCACGAAATCAGTGAAGGAAAGTTTTTGCCAACTTCTTGAATTTGGCTACAAATCAACCAAAAAACGTAAATTTTTACCGCTATTTTAGGTGTCTCGACAAAAATGTAATCTCCTCCCTGGATTTTAAAATAACATACTTTCCAAACTTTACAAGGTTTGCACGGTGAATTTAAAAAAAAATATTTACATCTAAAATCTTTTTTTTTGTGGCTAACAATATTATACATAAACTTTTTTTGTTGGAACAAAAAAGTTTTGTGTTCCGTACTTAAGCAAACTATATGATTCATTGGTAACACGTGAAAAAAAGGCCCTAATTAAAAAACTCAGGGGCTTGTTATATATAATTTTTTTAACATTTTCACGAAAGTTATTTATGATTTATCTCAATTTAATAACCCGTGAAAGTTTGCGCTTTTTCTTTTATGATATTGAAATTATTCAGGATTGGGTTAATATTTAATCAACCAAACCAAAATTCATGATTGTGGACGTATTTTTCGACTTAAAGCTTTTGTAATAATCAATATCTGTCACTGTCATATCTATATCTGGGATTGTTTCTTTAATGAATCTCATGTATGAATCATAATGGCTCCAACCAGGATATAGAATAATAATATTTAATTTGTACCCAGGTAGTGGTTTAATAAGCCTACTCAATCTGATGTATTAAACTGATTAGTTTCTATTTATAAATCTGTCCGTTTATGGTAAGTTTTTCGATTTTTCATTTTCAACCATTATTTAATAATAAAGAATTTCCGTACAGATTCAATACATTAAATTTTACCAACTGGGGAGTCTAGAACTTTTTTCGGAATACAGAGGAAATGATGGGAGCATAAAACAATACCAAAAATTTTACAATGCCGATTCAAAATGAATCGAAAGCAACGAAAGTTCGCTTTTTTGGTTTATTAAAAGCTGGACCGTTTCATTCTTGAGAAAGAAAACTTCGGCGTCCAAACGATGTTGGAGGGAGCGCGAAGTGTTTTACTGTAAATTATTTTGGAAATGGGTGTGTAAAATATTTGTATTGAGCTTTTCGCGTAGTAAAGGCTTAATTTTTTGTCTTTCTAGTAGCTGCTGGTTTTTTCGGACAGAATTTGAAGTCATATTTGGGTTTTTTAAAATGTTAAATTTGGATTTGTAAGTTTTTGCAATTTTTTAATATGTTCGCACTGCGAACTTCGCAGATAGCAATTTTTCGACAATCCCTGATAGGTGTTCACCTAATGCGTACATTTAATTTACGTTTACTATTGACGCAATGTTAATTTTGGAGCATATCAGAATTGAAAATGGTATACGCAATTGAAGTATCAAGAAATATCACTTTTGGGTTTATGTGTATAGAGAGAATGTTGGTTAATTTGATACTACGGAAGCAAGTTTTAATTGCAAAAATCGGGACGCAAGTTTTTCAATTTTGAATAACAAGTTTTTTGGCTAAGGTGTCTACCATGTGGCTATTGTACATCAAAGACATAAAGAGTTATATTTTCTTTGTCTAGGGTGTTTTTATCATCAGCGATAGAAAAAATATTTATTTTTGGAAATTCAACCCTAGGTTTTTTTTCGGGTAGCTGTTCCTAGAAATAAATTTCGCGTAATTCACTTAGAGGCCTGAGAAAACTGTTATTCGTCACGAACAACACATCCCGGGTTCGGTGCAAATGTGTAAAAATATTGTTTGCTTAATATTTAATCGGTGGAATAGATAATTTGAAATTTGTAAAGACTGTTTTTCAGCCTTTTTTGAAAAAATTTTCCTTAATTTTATTTGTCTATTTTCGATGAAAATCTTGCATTAAGAAGTTAAATTACTTGTTTGACAAGTTCCCAACCGTAAAAGATAGTTTGCCATCCCAGCTGTTCATTTTATTCAGAAATAGTGTCACGGAATTTTTAGACAAATGCAAAGTACGTCATCAGCATACGCTGAAATAATGTATTATAGTTTTTTCATTGATAATTAATTAATTAAATAGTTTTTTCCATCATGTAATGAAAAGGTTGCTTAGAGAGCCAGAATTTGGAGACCCCATGGCTAACCCCCCCTAATTGTCTGAAAAACCCTAAATTATTTCTGAATGTTAAAAATTTTTGGAACTATTTTGAATAAAAATCATAAAGATTCGGAAGCGGCTAGGGGACGGCAGTAGTACCCCTTCGTCAATTATTTTTCTTTGAAATAAAGATCAGGAGATGTGAATAGTATCCTAAAAACTAATGAACTACTGCTATTTTGTATTGACATTTGTAATAACTTAAGGGAGTACTGGTCGATTTAGGCCAACAGGGTTTTCAGCGTCGCCTTCAATGAAATACTAGAAACAGCACGAACATATGGATTTCATGTTTAGGGATCAATGGGAACATTAATCCTTGCTTCCACAAAACAATCGAGGCCTCTGATAGCCGATCATCAGGCAAACGACTTTTCAAAAGTGGCCACTATTTTCACTTCAAAAAACCAACTCCTCCCTGACGTTTTTGAAGAATAGAAGAATACTGTTATAGCTTTATTGACACAGAGAACAGTGGGCAGAGCCCGAAGGTCCGATTGCTCATTAAATTTCAATCCTGAGCTTAAAATGAAGGCAAAAAACTGTTTTTTGGCTTTAGTTTGAGTGCGCTCGGGGAAATTAAACTATCCCTCCCTGGATTTTTAACGCGCAGATAACTAAAAACTGTATGTATAAGATCCCTAAGGATACGACGCAACAGCGCCGAAGGTTTCACAATTTCCATTTTTGTATTTCGTCTTTTTGGAAATCGCGGATTCCAAATCTCAGAAATTTCAAAATTTGAAAAATGAAAAGAAATATATTTCTCAAAATCGGCGATAAACCAAATCTTTTTTCAATGACAATTGAAAATAAAAAGACTTCTATCAACTTATTTTTTGTCCATATTTTCAGAAAAAACATTTTAAAGATAATCCTAGAANTTCTTAGTTTGTTCAGGAGAGCCGATTGAAAAATATCTAATTTGCTTTCCCCACCCCCTTAATGGGCATAAGAAAAAATAAACTAGCGAAAATGACCTCCACTGACAGACAAAAGTGCAATAATAATATGAATTAAAACGTTTATTTATATTTAAAACTACCGCATAGTTAACTTCAAATGATTTTCTATAATTCTATTTAAAAATAATTAGATGTTTTTCACAAAATTATCTAGTTAAATGACTCTTAAATTGGTGTGAAATAATTCATTTCCGGTCAAAGGGTTTTTAGTACCTTCAAAAGAATCGGAGAGGTCGACTTTCTGATGAAAATATTAGCAACTATGAGTCAATTATTAACTGAACGGTCACTAAAGAGCAAAAAATGGTCAAATTTTTAGGATTGCACAGGGGATTGTTGCTCTCTGGCGACCGTTCAGTACATATTTGAGCAATAGTTGCTAATATTTTCACCAGAAAGTCGAGTCTTCCGATTCTTTTGAGGGTACTCACGAGTCTCTACGATGAACTTTGCAATTTAGGGTAATTTGATATACGGTGCTTTTTTTACACAATATACGGTATTTGGGGATCAACTTCAAACTTTTTAAGACTTTTTTCCTAATTACACCAAACTCCGAATAAAATCACGTGACGAAATAATTGAAAAATAAGGTTTGGAATATGTCATAAATAAATCCTAATTTCTTGAAAAATAAGATAACGCGACGTTTTTGGAAAATGTCGTTATGTTCAAAGTTCTTAGATTATGTGATTATTATGTCCTCAAAATTTTTCGGCGTAATTTGATTACTATTCGTGTACTTGAACCAAAACCTTATTTCTTAATTTGTAGGTCACATGATCGTTTTTGAACTTTGGTGTAACGAAAAAGAAGTCTCAAAAACTTCTTAAGACCCTCTTCATTTTTTTCAAAAAGTGTTTTAAGCAATTTTTGACAATAAAACAGTAGTATTTTGGCCAGCCTAATTTCTTGAATATACGGTCACGTGATCATTTTTGGGCTATGGTGTAATGAAAAAAGTCTCAGAATGTTTTTTTGATTACGATCAAAGGTTTTATTTGGTGATTCTAAAATTTTTTGCATAAAAAAAGTACTGTAATACAGTAAAAATTGTCAAAAAAACACACAAACATCATTTACTTTAGGGGGGGTGCATTTTGAGAAATACGCATATGGGCTCTTGATGAAAAACTTTTTACTGGATTTATATATTCTTCTCTATTTACCATCAAAGTGATGTTTCATAATCCAGGCAACTTTTGTAACTAGCGAATTTTTGCATTATGGCTTTTTAAAAAAATTTTGAGTTCAAATAAAACTTTTCAAATTCGACAAATTATGAGAAATTTTTGATAAAAGTTCCGAACATTATGAAAAAATGCCTTATTTTTTGTTCAAAATTGTTTTCAATATTTGTTTCAAATCAACGAAAAAAACTTTACAAAATGGCTACTTTAACTTTTCGAGTCGGTGACGACATATTTTTATATGCTCTTTGAAAAATCATATGACATGGTTTTGTGATTTTTGCTCAATAATAATTAGAAATATTTCAAAAATTTTCCTCATTTCTAGTTTAAAAATTTTCAAACTAATTTTTCTGAAATCATCAAATGAAAATATGATAAATACCATCTTTTACTTTATTCAAACATGTCCTCGTTTTGTTTCTTCGGTCTGGTTTATACTCTCAACTATAATTTTGCAACGAATTACGGTTTGGAAGAAATAGATTGAAGCCCTCATTTATCAAAAATAGCCAAATGTTATTTCACTTAAGCTTGCCAAATTGTTAAGCCGTCTTGACCACCGAGTTCAATTTTTTTCATTCATCTCATGAAGAAAAATTTTGTTACGATATGCCAAACTTTCTTTTTTTTTGGGATTTTAAAATTTTCGACTTTGACGTAGATATAGTATCAAACCATAACAAATAAATTAAATTTGGTGGTCGAGACCGTTTTTTCAGCTTCTTATTAAAATAAATAATTTAACCTCAATTTTGACGCCTTCAACCTAAATCTCCGGTTTTTTGAGTGTTTTTTCAAAAGACGATTAATAAAGTAAAAAAATCGATTTGAAAAAATAAGATTATACGAAGGAAGCACAAAAGTGCCAACTTTCGTTCGAGAAAGTTTTTATTCGAAAATTTCAAAGTGGCAAAAAATTTCTTATCAAGAGAAAAAACAATGAAAAAGTGCAAATCTGTCAAACTGCACCGACCCCCTTTAAGTTAATCGATACCTTTATAACTGATCTTGTCATTAATGTTTAAGCGTCGTAAAATGCGATTAAATGGTTACTCCTTGCCGGAAATTGAGTCTACGAGTTAAGATAAGCCTATCAGATATCAGGTGATTTGAGTAGTTTCGGACCACTGCGGACTGAATGTATTTGAATAAAAAAAAAACGAATTACGTAAGTGTTGATCAAGCCCATTTCAAACGCATTAAACATAAAAACTAATTATTTTTTCATCTTCAAAAAATTGTAAGATATTTTTATGAAGCGATATCATTTAGATACTTGCCGTACGAATGTTGACATCGATGGGATCCCATATTCTTTTGCAAATCCTATGGGAAAAAATTGTCTGATGAATATCGAAAAAGTGATCATTTCTTGCTTTATAATCTCGACAGTTTTCGGTATTTTCATCATTATCGGCATTTTACTCGAATATGAACCGATTTCCAATCGAGATTGGAAATGCAAAATGGTTTCTGATGACTATTACGTTTACAAAAGTGAGTCTAAGGTTATTGAAGAGGAATTTTATGAGCCGATGAAGGATAATTTTGAAGATCAAGAATTTGAAACTTTTGATAAAAGTTCAGAGAAAAAGTCCCCGTCACAACCCCCAAGTTATCTTGATTCTGTTGGAATGCCAATTTTACAACATCAAAATCCATTGAGAGCAAATCCTAATCAATATGAACTAGCTGATGATGAAAATTAAAGTTTTCAAAAATTAATATATATTTCTGCAAAATATTATGCTAAATAGGTTGCTTTTGCACAGATTATAACTGCTCTTTTCCTATGACAATCATGCATGTGAAATCATGCATGGATATTTATCAATCATCAACTCTTTCCTATTAAATACAAATATATTTCCAGAATGACTGCCAAATGATGCAATTTAACGGTGGGCTGTTCAAGGTCTGCCAAATTAAAATTACTCAGAAACTTCAGATTATACATGTTCATAATGTTTCTTCTTATTTTAGCAGATTTTGATAAGTTAAAATTTATATCAATCAGCGTCGGAGATTTTAATCTATAATAGAACTCCTTTCGTTGAGAATTATTGATCAGCTTAGGAGGCGCTAGATCGTTTATTTCAATTTTTTCAACATGATTAGAGGCACCGCTAGTGCCGCCTCAGGGTCGAGAGTATTTTGTTTCTGCATCGAAAAAAGTGTTTTTCGGCATTTTCTAGACGACGGTTTATCAAAAAATCAGAAATATTTGGGAATCTATATGTAACCATCGACGTTTGAGCTTCAGGGTACAAAAATTTTAAAAAATTCAAGTCAGCTGTTCTATAATTCTAAAATACTTTGTTTGAAAGACCACGAGAGTCTCGTGACCCGCACAAGTCGACGAGACCCGCACAAGGTGGGCGAAACCTTGTGGGTTGATGATCGATGAACCACACTAGATACTTTCAGTTCAAAATTTATCACGTTCCATGTCACCATATTAAATATTTTTTGTGCCGAATCTACTGTATAATCTTTATTATAGTAAAAAATTTGTATTTCATACTTCTTACAGCCTTAGTTCTCGTTTACCGCAATATATTTTTTTTCACAAAAACAATTGACGGCGATTGGCCCATATATACGATTGGCCCATGTATTAGGAATAACTGTTCTTAATTAGTTTATTTTCTCGGAACAAAGTAAGTGCGCTACACTATGAATCTCAGGATGTACAGCCTGGTTTTTCTCGTATGCAGCGCTTTTTTTCTTCCGCTTAAATACTCGACGGTGATTGGTCAATATTCGGAATAACAGTCTGATTCGTTAATTTTTGTGAAAGAAAAAAAGCGCAACAAACAAAAAAACTCAGGCTGTATTTATTGTCGAAAGGTCTTGAAACCAGGGATCGGCAAAAGTTGAGCGACTGAGCCACTATTTTTGCCCAAGTGCGACTGGGCGGGCCAGGTCAACAGGGCGACCCGAACCCGCCTTGGCCCAGCAAAATTTCCCGAAAAAAGTCGCCGAGTTTTCCCTGGCCCAGCGAAATTTTTCAGTTTGCCAATCCCTGCTTGAAACCATGATTACCAAGCACAGGTTAGTAATTCGAAAATGAGCTCCGACCGGGCGCCTCCGGGTGAAATTTCTCTATTTTACTAATTCCCATTCTAATCCAAGATAAGACTTTTTAAAATGACCAATTCAACTGAAAAAAGTAGGTGAGTTCAGTTTCTACCGTAAACTTATTCGTCACATTAACAGACAATAGATGCCAGTTATTTAACAAGAACAAATTTATTGTGAGATTCTCGTATTTCAGACAAATATGGACATTTCCATTCTCCATGACAAATGAGGACATAAATAAACGCTGTAAACGAGAAAATTCAGGCTGTAATACTGTTTATTACAAGCATAAAATTTTGAAATTAAGCAGGTAAAGCCATGGAAATAATTTGTGCTGGATATTGGAAAACTGGTTCAAAATCATGCTCGGCTGCTCTGAGAGAACTGGGGTATAATGTAGCAGATGCCGTTGATACTGGAAAATATTTGAGTGAAATTTGGAGAAAGTTTATAGAAGAAAAATGCGATATTTCTGAAGTCATAGTCAAGTTATTAAATTGAATGAAATTCTGAATTTTAAATATATTCCCTGAGCGGACAAATTTTTGCTCGAATACATAAACCTCAGTGAACTTGTCTGAATTTTAATTCAAATATATTTCTAATTTGTATTCAAGCCTGAAAAAGCTGTGTAAAGGTGTACGAAAAGTTGGCTTTCTTAAAGAAAGTTTCTTTAAAGCTTTCATAATGAAAAAATTGTAAGATCTAAAAAATATCAAATACTTTTTTTGTTAAACTTTTCTTTAAATAAGTTAAGTCATACAATGGGTCCGAATCGGACCGTCCGAAATCGCCAAAATTGCGTGAGCGTTTGAGGTTCTTATAACAAATTTGAACGCGTTATGACTCATGAATGACGTCTTATTTCAAGATTAAATTTTCCAAAACTACCTTTTTGAATTTTAGTGTGATTGCGTTCGGTGCAGTATGTAATTGTAAACATTTTGTTTTTTTAATTTTATTTGAACCTATCATTGAAAACAGGGTGCGGCATAATTGGATCGTATCGTTATTTTCGGATCGGATCGTATCGGTTTTTTTGCGATACCATCCTTTTTTTTATTTTACCCCTCTAGATACGTTACGATACGATCCAGTTTTAATTTCGACCCAACTAGATACAATCCGATACGATCTTATTTTTATTTTATCCCTCTAGATACGATACGATCCAGTTTTAATTTCGACCCCACTTGATACGATCCGATACGATCTCATTTTTATTTTACCCCTCTAGACTCTAGAAACGATACGATCCAGTTTTCATTTCGACCCCCCTAGATAAGATCCGATACGATCCAGTTTTGAATAACCTACTCTAAATACGATACGATCCCGATGAGTTTTCAATCCCGACCCCGCCCGGTCCCGACTCATAAATTTTTTACGATACGATCTAGTTTTTATTTTGTATCTAGATACGATACGATCCACTGAATATTTTGTTAATATATTTTTAACTTCAAAATTATTTTAACTTCAATTCATTAATTAATTGGTAGATTTCATACTAGAGCGATTCTCTCTAAAGATATTTTTAACAACCGCAAAACAAATTGTAGAGCTTTTTAACTAAGTGTCCAAAATTAATTCCCAAAAATTGCCGAAAATTGTATTTAGTCGTTATAGATACGATACAATCTAGTTTTTATTTTGTACCCTATAGATACGATACGATCCATTTTTTTAGTTTATCCCTCTGGATACGATACTATCCTGTTTTAATTTTTGAAACGCCGATCCCTTATTGAAACACCTTATAGAATCGAAAATTGTTTTAAATTATGACATCATTACGGTTTTTTTTATTTTTGATCCAAAAAATTTATTTCTGTGTCAGTATCGCCTATTTTTGTTGAAAAAACTTGCGGCGATATTGGTTCCTCGCAAGTTGTGAATGACTTACTTATTTGAAGGAGCGACCAAAATTTGAAAAAACGTTGCTTGAAATGATATATTTGAATATATATTCTCAATATTTTTGAATATCCCCTTAGGGGATTCCCCTATTCACAATTTTGTGAATATCTCGGCCCTGATTAGGAAACGTAGTGTGTTTTCAAGTAGTAGCGCCGGGATATTCACAAAAGCGTGAATCAGCAGCAAATGGTCGCTTGTTTTACTGTTAAGTTTAAGAATAGCACGATTTTTGATAACTTGAAATAAGCTGAATATAAAAAGCATAATTTCCAGGCTAACCAAGACAACCCTGGAAATTTTATGTGGGAAGAGTTGTATAATGCATTCCCAAAGGCAAAAGTTATTCTTACTGTCCGTGATTCTGATGAGCAATTCGCAAACAGCTTCGTTAATTTTATGGTGAGAATACTATCTTTTACAATTTAAAGCTAAAATCAATTAATTTAATGAAAACTAGACTCAAAATTTAATTTTTTAGGTCCAGCAGTGCAATAGTTTGGGAAATCCTGGTTTGTATCTTTTTCAAAAATTTCAAGACAGGCAATTTGGTGGGAAACGCGATACTGATTTCGCTATTCTTGGAGCATATTGTACAAAAACATATTTTATGCCGGGAATGGATCCGACTAAACGATTTTTTTGTTGAAAAATTACATAGATTATATAAAATCGGTGAGCCAAATAGCCAAGTTGATAAAATGCAAACTAAAAATTAGCTTTAATTTGATACCGTGCAGTTGATGTGATTCGTGATAAAGTATCTTTTTGAATCAGTCATTGCGTAGCCCCAAATTCATATGTGCATGCTAAGTATACTATTCATACTGTTGGGGCGAAAGGTTTCGCGCCATAATAAACATATTTTAGACAGTTATATGAGCAGTTGGCGTAGTGGTTAGCGCGANGGACTTCTCAAAACATTTTTCTATGGTAACCCAACAATACTAAAGATACTCCGCATGCTGCGTACACTGGACATACAACATTGCATACTGTGTATACTACATATGAAGGTGTGACTACATGTGTAGGTGTGACTACGCTGGATACAATAGATCATGTATCAACCAATTATATACGAGTTGATCAATCAACTCTTTCTACTCGGCCCTTAACATTATTCTAGTCAGTTCGACATAGGGAGCGGTCGAGTAAGTAACTTAGAGATTAACTGTAGTTCATTCAATATATTCAGGATGTTAATCTCATCCACAAAAAAGACTTCTTGTGAATACTTGCATGAGTAGGCATGCAACGGCGAGTTAGAATAGAAGGTTGGACCCAAAGATAGCCAATTCCATGTCTACAGTAAACATGGAATTGGTCATCTTTGGGTCCAACCTTCCATTTTCACTCGTCGTTGCATGCCTGCTTATGCAAGTATTCACAAGAAGTCTTTTTTGTGGATGGGATTAACGTCTTGTGTATATTGAATGAACTACAGTTAATTTTTTTCTGCGTTAAGGCAAGGTCGGAAATCACTTTTTAAACTCATGCGCGCCACTCCGAAAATGCGTAGAGTTCT
The DNA here is from genome assembly GCA_004367855.1 of Oikopleura vanhoeffeni. Taxonomy (NCBI): domain Eukaryota; kingdom Metazoa; phylum Chordata; class Appendicularia; order Copelata; family Oikopleuridae; genus Oikopleura; species Oikopleura vanhoeffeni. Next base: position 77,879 of record SCLH01000094.1, on the reverse strand, counting down.
ATTATGAAATTATGTAGCTTCGATTAATTATAATTAAATAAGCGAAAATCGCAGAAAATTTTTTTCAAATAAACTTGAAATTTGTGATGCTAATTTGTCCAACGGCCAAAATTAAGCGATTTTCATTTTTCGTATGTGCAGAATAAAATCGAACGCCTCTTTTCTACGTAAGATTCATATCAACAGCACGGCAAAACACTAAACTTAACACAAACAATTGATGGTGGTCTCGCAGACTTCCAAAAATTGGTTGTCTTGCAAGGGGGGCGCGAAATTCGTAAATTTCACAATTATATTTTGCCAGTTTAGTATTTTATCAATTTTTTTGCTAGCTCTTTAGAAGCCGAATTAATTTGAATATATTTATTAGTTCGATCGTGTTATGCGTCAAAGATACAATCGAGATATCGCATACATAAAGGTAAATTACATAAAAGAAATCAGAAAATTTGTACCAAGAAAGTATGAAACCCACGACCGTCAGATTGGCATCATCTTAATTGTGTCAATCTGTTTGTCAAGGGCCCCTGATGCATATAGCATGAATCTTTTTTTACCCAGACGGCTAGACAGGTGTTTCAAATTTTATTCAAATTGATGACTCTTTATGACACGTGGTTTTTATTTCCGGTTTTTCACCCATCTCCACTTTTATACCCAGCATAACGTTATTCTTCAATATTAAAGTGCACTTTTATTTGTATATGTTTAATTAAACCGACCTACTTGATTAAGGCTACTGTTCCAGCTGATCGACTTTTGGTTTGGAACGTAAAAGAAGGCTGGGAGCCACTGTGTACATTTTTAGGAAAAGCAATTCCCAATAAACCTATTCCCAATGACAACAAAACTGGAGATCCAAATTTTATCGATAAATACTATCTCGAATCTGACTTTGGCAAAGAAATGATCAAAAATATGAAGAAAAATATTGCCATTTGGCTTTTCAAATATGTTGGAATCATAACGTTGATGTCAATTGAATACCGAACAGGATGGAAATACACCAAAGAAATAGGGAATTATCTTTATCAAACTGCCTCAAATTACTTTTAAATTTTCATCAATAAAATTAAGTGCAAACAAAAAAATCTCTTTTTTTGAAATGATTAGATTTTAGCGCTTGTAGGCACGTATTATAGCAGGACGACCATTATGCAGGAGCCCCTACATTGCCGACAAATCGGTCTAGGCTAATATCGCCTAAATTGCATGGTCGCTTGAAGTTTTCTTTGCAAATTAACTTGAGTGCGTCATGAATGACGTCAGATTTTATGATTGAATTTACAAAATCTACTTTTTGGAATTTCCAGTTGATTAAATTCGGTAGAGTACGTTATTTAACCATTTAAATACTTATCTTCATTTGAACCAATTGTAAAACTACTTTAAAAATGAAAAAATGAAATTATGACGTCATTTCGAATTCGTTTTTTATTCTCTAGGAAACAATTTATTTCTGTCTCAATATAAGTACTCGATAAAGTACCAATATCGCCAAATTTGTTTTACAAAAAACTTTCTGCGATATATGAGGCCCCCCCCTACACTTTTATGCAGACGAAATTTCCATAAGCCCTAAGGTAGTTTTTTTTAAAGAAGGCCACCCTTCTCATGACTATTACAGGAAAACTATAGCTGATATCGAGAAATGGTTTTTTGCATTCAACTGCCAACTAAAAAAGCTCAATATAGAGAAATGTTTATTCAAGTTGATTTGACAATCCGCGTTCACGCGGATATAAACCGGGAAAGTAATGTTTTGGTAGGTTGGAGATCTCGGATGAGCCCAGAAATTTTTTTCTTAAAATCAGCCGAAAAAGTTGATATTTCTATTGTTTTTCGTTCTTATTCACGATTATCTACACATTAACTGCGTTGAACTAATAATTTTGATGAATTCCCGGAAGAAAAAAACGAGATTCGATTTTTTTTCTCAAAATTTATACCGAAAATGCTTGTATAATAGATCTCCGGTTACCGGTGACCCGGTCGTCCGATAAATAAGGAAAAATTTCTCCATTGAATTTTTTTAGTTGGCAGTTGAATGCGAAACAACATTTCTCGATATCTTCTATGGTTTTCCCGTAATCGTCATGAGAAGGGTGGCTTCCTTTAAAAAAACTACCTAAGAATATTTACCTCAAATGTTAAGAGACTAATTCGTCAATATGTTTCACAGGTGTATACATTACAGTGTATTTATTTTAATGATTTCTTTAAAAGACGGAAAATACGCATGAGGGTCGAAAACACAATTGTTCTCTCACCACGGTTTTTGCAAAACCTAGTATAATTACCTATAGATAACCTATAGTAATTAATCTTAGATCTTGTTATGAAAATATGCATAAGTACAACAAAACAAAAACAAAAGTTTTTTTTATTTTCAAATTCAGTAACTTCTCACTTTATGATTAAAGAATTAACTGAAACGTCATAAATAACAATTTATAAATAAAGAAATAAAATAGAAAATTTAAATGTGTTTTTTTTAATTGAAAATAATCTAAATGTTTCAACAAAAATTTAGACAGAACATTTTAATACTATTTTGAATTGAAATTCAACTAAGAAATCAAATGTTTTGCTCTCAAGTTTTTACCTCAAAAAGTTAATATGTTAGTGAAAGAGATAGTTCAACGATAACTGAATCTGTGTTTCAAAACACAGATGCGCAAGGGCGTTATTGAACATCTTGCTAAAGTTGGAGTCAGGTTTGTTAATATAAGTCAATTTCGTTCCCATTTCATGCGTAGGTTTAAGCAAAAGATAGGGAAAAATGAGTAAGGAAAACTAAAACCAAGCAAAATCGTTCCCTTTTACAAGCCTGGTTGGACTAAACATATTTCATTATTTGAAACACTTATTTTTTGAGCTTTCAGATTCCATGAAATTCGGTTTTTAATGATATCGTACAGCCATAAAAATATTATCATATGATTGTAAATATCCCTAACTTTTTAGAAGATGAAATATTCATGTTTATTTTATTACTGGCGTTGACAAATTCAATAAACTATTTTGAGGCTTTTTGATATTCCGAAAGAATGATTGTAAACTTTATTTGTCTCTAAGAAAGAAAATAAACCGAGCAAACAACATAAAAAAATGGAAAAATTGCCGAAAGAAGTCACAACTTGGCAAAAATCGGTCAGAACGGTTCGCTTCATATACAAAATTTTGTAACTAAAACCAAATTCGAATACCAAGGATAGAATTAAAAAACTAAAATAATTTGTCACAAATCGTTTTACACGAGAACCTTTGCAATAATTTCTTGGTTATTATTTTATAATCTCAAGCAAAAGGGGTTCTTTAGGCAAAATGGACAATTTGAATAGCTGATTAGTCTCGGCATAGACATAGGAAGCAACTCAAAAATTCTGATGGATTAGTTCGTAATCTCTGGTAGATCTTTTTATCAAATTTTTTATAATAGCATGTTTAACCAACCGGTTTTTTCTTCATATTTAAGAAACATTTCAAACTTGCTCATAATCTGTGAAATTCAAAAGCGGAAATTTTTTTTTTGCATTTTGTTCGATTTTCTGACTAAAAATGTAACAAAGATGGTGAAAAAGACTTTTTCTGCTATTTTAGTCACGGAAAGTCGTATTTTTTCACATGTTACATGGCAAACTAGTTTTGTATGCCCTTTAGCTTTTTGAGGTAATTTTCAATGAAAATTATTTCTCCGAGTTAACGATTTCATTTTTAAACTCCCAGGATAACGATTTGAAAATTAGTTTTTTGACATACATGTCATCGTATGACATTTTCAGATGTACCAAATGATTCGTCAGTTAAATATTTCTGGAAACGGTATTATAAACTATGACCAATTATTAAACCGTTCGAGCGCTAGAGCAGAACACATTTTATATTTTCGATACTCAGAAAATTTTTTTAAATTTTTTTTGAAAATTTTAAATATTTTTACGATTTTTTGAATTGTAAATAACTAAAACGGCGTTCAAAATCATAAAATCAGATATCATCTTTTTTAGTTAAAAAATACGACTTGCCTATAGAACCGATATCCCTTTATTGCCCTCTCCAAAAGATTTGGTCCCTCAAAAACACGGGGGTGAGAAAACGACGCGTCATTTGAAAACGAGTCATCCGATTTCAATTTAAGATAGCTCAAACTGAGCACAATTATCTAATCAATATAAACACTTACAATTGTTTTAATAGGACCAATGTTTTTAATTTTTTTCTAAGATTACTGAAATTGTTTAATTATAAGTTTTTGTTGAAAATTATTCACTAGATATTTGTGCACAGTTTGAGCCATCTAAGAGCCTAATCGGCTTAGTCGTTTTTAAAAACCACGTTGTTTTCTCACTCCTTTGTGTTTTTGAGGTACCAAATCTTTGGGAGAGAGCAATAAATGGATATACTCAAAATAAGCTTATTTCAAATGTTGATGAAATTAATTTTCTTGATCTGACCGTCTACATTAATGATCAAAACTCTTTAGAATTTCGGAAATTTAGAAAAAACTCAATAAATACGGTCATATTTAACTATGAACACAGTGTCATGAGTAAAAAGTACCTTAAAGGCGGAATTCAGACTAACCTACATCGAGAACTTGATGCGAGCAGTTCTATGGAAAACTTTCTTAAAACTCTCGAAGAGCTCAAGAGTCTATAGTCGAAATTCTTATCCGGCCGCTTGATAAATAGTAGAATTAAAATATTTTTAAATAAACAGTGAAAAACCAGAGAGAAAAAGCTACGGTTCACACTATTGCCTGGAATTTTCTCACCAAAATAGAACACAGTAATTTTGCTGAACTAACGAGAAAAATGTTCTCCAACTTATTCCAGAGTTTCGGGTCAACGTTGCCTACCGGAGCATAAAAGTAAGCAAACTTTTTTCGTTTTAAGCAAAACCTGTAACCGACAAATTCGAGAAATGTGACCTTGTATACGAAACAAATTCCAGAACGGCTTATTTTGAAATTTGCCCTTTTCAAGAAAAATATTCGTTCTGTTGATAAATTCTCGTCAAATTATATTTAAAAAAATATCGAATTCACGTTTTTGTTGTAAATTTCGCTCGAATTTACATAAATGTCATTTTATTACGAAAAAATGTTTTACAGCTAGAAAGGTATATCTAGCGTGTCCACCAATCGATTTTTGGCAAAAATCGACCACTTAGGGTTGATTTTCCAGATATACTGGTTTGTGTGAAATTTTATTGCGCGTCTTTTGGTATGAATATTTTTTCAAAAATAACCCAAAAATAACCGCTGTGGCATTTTTTTTTAATAATTAAATACTGAAAATACGAAAAATCGCTATATTTTGATCAAGTGACAACCAATTTTTTTTTCATAATTTTTTTATTCATTTTGACTTATAATATTCACCTCCAAGAAGTTCCAGAAAAATCAACCCATTATTTTTATAAGTCCAAATTAATGGTGGACACGCTAGGTATATATATATCCCTTTATTACACTTTGCTCAGAATGCGTAGCCAATACTCTTTTTAACGTGTGATTTTAACGTTGTGGCTACGCATTCTAAGCAAAGTGTAATAAAGGGATATGAAATATCGATTTTTGGGCGTTTACTATTTCGGTCTTTCACAAATTATTCGTAACTTCCAGGTACTCCTCGGCCACGCTTTTCAATTTTTCCGGTAACAATAATTTCCATTGGCCAACATTTTTGGCAAACTCGAATCTAAATTTTGGCAGAAAAAATAATTTGCCAAAATCGGCCATGATCGCCAACGCCCTGTCCATTGCTAAAATCTCCTCGGAAAACGGCTTTTCGGGGCCTACTTGGTCGAAACTCTCCGAGCCAAATGTCATTTCAGTTGGACAGATAATTTCGATTATCTCAGTGGGAATTGCCATTTGCGTCGGAATTTCTTCATCCATAATTAAATCCAAAATGAAATTCGTTTCTCCGTCGGGCTCACTGGTCAGAATCTCGACAGAACTTAAATCCACAGAGTCAGTATCGTCCGCAGACATCAAATCACATATTCTCGAGTTTTCAACTTCGACATCGATTACCCCCTTAAGTTCCAAATATTCGCCAATGAGCTTACTGACCTAAAAATTAATGTAAATTTTTCTTTATAAACTTTTCTTTTCACTGATAAAATCAAA
>SCLH01000093.1:384338-406039 GCA_004367855.1 Oikopleura vanhoeffeni | reverse complement strand
TGAAAACTCAGAGTCACTCAGAACGAATTATTTCTTTCAGGAGCCTTTATTCAAACCCGGCCCAGTGATTGGCTAGTACTATTATGATTAAATAAACATGAGATAGGAATTACATTAGGAATTATATTTACAGTAGACTACAGAGAAATTAGAGAAAATTTATAAGGCATTATTTCTTATTCTATACGTCTTAAACACCATAATTAGTAGGATTAATCCGTAGGACAAAAATACTTACAAAACGTAATATATTGTGATAGAAAATTTTAATTAATGTATTAAAACCGAGAGCTTATATCGTTTTTTAGGCCTTTAGGACATATATTATTATAACCGTTAGTAATAATTTTCATATAAGTGCTGATTAGTACAAAACTCATGAAAAAATTTCATAAATTAATATCTAGTAAAAAACTCATGAAAAAATTTTTCAATATTATAATATAAATCAAAAAGATTTACTAGGACAGCACTATATTATACAACAAGATAACTAAAAATCGAAAATATATTTACAACCATAGAAAAAGATGGTTAATACGGCTAGGCCTATAGGACAGTATAACTTGAACTTATCAAATAGTAAAATAAATTCTTTGAAAATTCAAAACGTAAACCATAATAAGTATTTCAAACAAATATAAAACACATAATTATTAAAAATAATGAAATAAAAATAAAAATCACGGTTATTTGATCGTCAACATAAACGCAAATAAAACATAATATATTTCTAAATAATTATATTCAAAATCAAAATAATACTTATTCCTATAGGACTCATATACAAATATTAAAAAATCTTGCGCATAATGGGTCGATATTACGATGAACTAGGTTAAGAAATGGTTTATTTCCTCAGACTTCAGATTGTATTTTAGTACTAAAATTAACCTAACCTTTATGGTTCTCTAGTCCCATATTTGAAGATCCGAGTAAATATTTATTCAATATAATACCATTTTTTATTTAATTCAATAAGATAAATAACATAATTAAACCAAAACTGTTCATTAAAAATATTTCATATACTGTAAATTATAGTTAAATTGATAATAATAGGAAAATTTGTTTAGATAACCAAAATCATGGATACCGACTTTAACGATGTCAACCCAACGGAATATCTTGCCGATTTGGTCCAGTGCGAAAATACAAGTTATTGTATCCAGCAATTACTCCTATCGGACAATGCAAAAACTGCTGTCAACTCAAATATGTACCCAATAGGTAATTTGAAATATATTATAAAACGAAAAGTAAATTTGACCATAAGGACATAAATTTACACATAAAAATTAAATATATATATTTGAAAAAATATAAAACCACAAATAAAATTTTAAAAAAATTCAAATAAATAACATGAGAGTAAAATATAAAAAATACAAAAATTTCTAGAAAATAGATATTTATAATCCAAATAACAAAATATATATTTTCAGTCAATGATCGGGAAAGAATATTAGGATTTTGGATCATAAAATCCGAGTCAAAAGTTGGATTCGCAAAATTATTACGATCAAACTACCCCACCAATCAAATCGAATTAATACAAATATTAATAAATGGTGGAGTTGCTACTAAAGTAATAATCAAAGACCTCAGCGGCGAAACCCTTTTCATTCTTCAAGTCCTGTGGGACAAGGACATTATCCAAAAGGACCTCAGACTGGGAATTAGAGTAATTTTGGCAAAATTAAAAATTCAACAAAAAATCGAGTTAGCCGTTATGTCTATTTACAAAAATAAACCCGATTCCTACGAAAAAATTAACAAAGCGGTAGATATAATCGAGCCAGACGAACAAATCCTACAGGACAAAATTTCGAAGTGGCGGTTAATTAAATCCTACAACGACAAAAATGAAAACTTATGGCAAAAATATGACGCTATCGATCCAAAATATTTGATCACCACAGACAAATATCAACCATATAATGTCATAAGGGAATTTGGACAAAATACAAAAATTGAAAAAACAATAGAAATCACAATCTGGACTCCTAAGGACATATCAGAACACATTACAAACCTGACATTTGAACGATTCCCAAATGACATAAAATTAAATAAAGGTAATTAAAACTTCTAAAATACAACCACTTTAGAAAACATAAAATATTATATTCAAACAATCGTTGAATAATATATAGAATAGAATCTAAAAAATTCTAAAAATATAAAGGGAAAATTGTAAATTAATTAAACAATTGTTAATTAAAATTACAAATAAAATTTTCTAAAAAACAATAAAATAAATAAATATCATCTGAATTTATTATTTTAGTATCTCGATTCAGCAACGAAAATGAAGAAATTTACACGCCAAATTTCAGCCTAGATGGCTCAGAGGAAAACCTTTCATTCATCAAAATGTTTGATGAAATGGAGGATCTGAAAACACCTTTATTTACAATATTTCGCCAAGAACAATCCACAGGACAGAATATATGTAAAATAATTAAAGGTAACTAATAGTCAAAAATTTAAAACATATAATTCAAAACATAATTTAAAAAGTAAAAGTAAGGTCAAAATATTAAAATAACAAAAATTTGCAGGTGCAGATTGGAGACCAGTTTAATTTGCCGCATTAATCAGTGTATGAGAGACACAGAAATGGCAAGAATATTAAGCCAGACGATTGCTCAAGAAAAAACACTTGCTCCTGAATTATTGGACTAAACGCGAATCTGATGACTATGGACATAGCCATGAAATAAGGTAATAATAAATAAAATAATTTATTGAAAAATATTCCTATAGGACATTAAAAATATTATTATTAAAAAACATAAATAAAAAAGTGTTGATATTTATAGAGAAGGTATCATAGTCCAATGGAGAATACTTAGCCTCTAAAAAGGGTCAGGGTTCGAATCCCAGACCACAAGAATTTCTTATTGTAAGAAAATAAATAATTTAAAAAACCTCGAAATAATTCAAAACCAGACATGGTACCTTCTTTTACTACAAAAATAAATTTATAAACTTATCTTGAAAATTGATTAGTAACAACATAAACATTTCAAAAGTATAACTTAAAATATAAAAAAAATTTTTCAGGGATGCAAAAAACCGGAGCTTTAATGAGCATAATTTCATGAACGAACAGGAAATACAACCGACAATAATGCGAATAAATAAATTGATAAAAGAAGCTCTCCCAAGGACCTCTGAAATAATGTTCGATAAAACGAAAGTGATTCAAGAATGCAAATGGACCGATAAAGAGATCGAGAAGATATTTATCTTCGAAAATACGATTTTTCCAAATGATACCCAAGAATCAAAAATAATTTGGAACGAGATTATGGACAATATCCTAACTCACATGGAGGGTATAACAAAAAATCCCTTAGAATGGACGATTAGCAACAAATTTTGGCTAAATTCAAAATTCATTTGCCTCCTTCTAGGAATCAATATTTTCGAAGAAAATCTAGAACAAAATGAATCAGGTAAATTAAACAAATCAGAATTCATGAAAAAGAACAAAACGTAAAAATCGTTATAATTGAATAATAAAACAGGCACCATAATGATGCGACTAAAATTAAGCTATAAAAACACTTAATATTACTTGTCCTTTGGAAATATGAAGATAATGATTAATAAATACAGTAACCATCAGAGTGTACCATAAGGACAAAAATAATCTAAATCAATAAAAATAATTATTTTAAATAATGTATAAGCTTAAAAATACACTAAAATAAAAACTAGGCAAATTTCATTAAAATAAAACTAAAAATCCCTTAGGACAATAGTACCATTATTGCGTATTAAATTCCCAGTTAGAAAATTTATTTGTTCATAAAAAATTAAAAATCTTCATCAAATATATAAAAAAATTTTTAAACATACTAAGTATGATGCCCAAAAAACCAAAATGAAATAAATTTACAAAAATTATTGGGTGAAATGTATTAACAATTTCCTTTTAGAAAATTTGGTGACCTTTAAGGACTGCTTCATGGTAAACTCCGACCTAGATTATGATGAATATAAAGTCAAAACAAATTTACAAGAAAAATTAAAGAAATCAGCTCCTGTGAAATTCGGAAGTCTCCCAAATGAAAAAGATACCCAAAATGGGATGGATAATATAACGGAAGAAGTTCTAGACAGCCTAACGGACATAGTCTATACAAATCAGTCGGAGGATAACCCATTTCTGATAGAAGCAATGTCAAAAGTAAATACTTTACAAAAGGACGGTAAATTCAATGAAAATTACCAGAAGGACACAGAAAGAATGTCTCCAAAACAGCTATCCGAGATATTAAATGAGATAAGAGATCAAAAAATGAAAGTACAAGTGAATAACTTGAGAAATTTGAAGTTATCAAATGCAGAATGGAAATCATTAATCGACATAGCGGGATCCGGAGATACTATCGACGTTAAAAACATACTAGTAATTTGGAACGCCATCAGAAAACACACATGGCAAATAAAAATTAATGCGTATAATCCAGCGGGTATGCACGAAACCTGCAATTATACAGAACACATCCTATGGGACAAGAAGGTGTGTAACAATTACATAAACCCGTATGAAAAATTTTGCCCGTTACATAAAATGCTAAAGACAATATGTGAAGAAGAGGATAAAAATCTGTCATTATTCCCAGCAATTTTCAACAAATTCATAATTTATGTAAAGCCAGAATACGAAAATGCCATAATTGGGAAATCACCAGTCACTTTTGAGATGAGCCGAAAATTGATGACCATAGAATACGACAATGCACGACGTTAGTAAAATTAAAAAATAAAAAATCTTTTTCTCAAAAATATCAGGAATTAAATTAATAAATAGGAGAAAATCCACAAATTAAAATAATTCCACATAAATAGTAACAGAAAGGAAATCCAAAAAATTAGCGCAAAATTTATCAAAAAATATTAAAGACCATAAATAATCCATTAAATAAATTAGTTATAAACACAAAAATTTATAGAAGTCCTGTAGGAAAATTTAGTGACTTATGTTTATTGTCCAAGTCTATTTACGGTATGAAATACGTAAAATGCTCTTTAAAAAAGTTTTGTTAGCAATTAAATTTCATAAAAAATAATATTATTTTTAGTGGCACAAGTAACATATCTTAAAGAAGGATATGCGTACCTACAGGAAAATTGGCAAAATATGAAACCAAGTACACTGACATTGGAACACAAAAATAAATTCGACTTTGTGATGTCAAAACACGCCTCAGGACTGCACTACGAAGAATTCATAAACCTTTTTCGCCGCATAAAAGTCAGAAATGGGGTCAGTCCTTATGACGATGACAGCCTACTAGTCAAAGACCTACTAGTTGATTTGGTCAGAGAGATCCGAATAACCACGGAAGAACAAGCACTGGGAAACCCACCGACAAAAGTATTCAAATGGCCAGAGGAATTAAAAAATGACCCAAAAGGACCTGATTCTATTTTTAATCTAAATCAACCAAACGATTTATGGTTACAACTAGACCCAGTAGGACACGGAATGAACACCCCTACGACGGGAGCAATTTCAAACGAAATATCTCACTGCCTAGCAGAATTAACAGAGTAACATGACTTTAAATATGGTATAGTCATTTACTCCGACATGAAATCATTTCCACCAGCCTACAGGACAAAAACATATAAAGCTGAATCATCAGCACATTTAGATATGGGGAACTCAAATCAAAAAGTTGGTGATTTTTTGGGATTTGTTAAATATAATGCAGATGAAACAACTACCCAAATTAGCCAAAAACAATGGATGTCATCATTTAACGCAAGTCAATTTTTTACCATAAATAAAGTCAAAAGGTCAGAAAGAGAACAATTCTTAAAAGATGCAATTTGGCAAAGTGTTTCGGCCAGAATGAGCAGAAGTGATAGCCTTCTGACATATGAGACTACCCAAAGACAAACATCGCAAGCCAATAAGGACACTGCCATACAAATGTTTATGTTGGCCAAAGACTATCAAACTTTAGCCAGCTTTTCAAATGAACTGGCAAAAACTGGCACAAATTTGACAATATATGCTCCCAGCAAATCTGCGTTCGGAAATATGTGTCGTAGCACAAACAGGTTCAGAAAACCTATCCCAAGGACATATTTGAATTGGACCACAAAAGAGCTACTAGAAAATAAAATCACCGAGAAAGACCTAGTAGATGTCAGGGATTCAGACAAAATACAATTGGGAGAATGTTTTAAATTTCCGCTAGTAGTATTCACCTCTCTAAGAAACCACAGGACATTGCCCACACATGGGGGTTCAAAATCATGCAAAGCTTATAATGTGACGATTATTCGGGAAAATATTGCAGATACAGATCACTATATGGAGGTAATAATAAAACCAGAAAGACTCCGTAATATTGCCTCCACGTCAAATCACCTAGCCACAATGGGAAATTTGTACGTTAGACACGGTCAATTAGAACGACCAAAAGGACTTCACTTCCAATACGGAAATTATAATGCGTATGCAGTAGGGACAGTTTTCGATTGTAAACAAAGAATGGTACTAACAAAATACCTATTTGCTAATGAGGATAATAGGGAAAATCGACAAGTTCACGAAGTAGAAGTTCCCAATAGAGACAGGGACGGAAATGTTACCACAAAATATTGTCGGGTCGAAATGCCAGTAAGCCATAAAAAATTCTATAATAATGGCGAGATTGAAAAAACCTTCTCAACCATTGAAGCCATGTCACAATTAGGGGCAATAATCAGCGCAAATACCATAATGAATGAAAACATATGGTCAGTGGGAATGTTACCCGTATTAGAAATGGGAATGAGGATAAAATTCACCCACCTTAAAGGACTTGGCATAAAAACTATAGTACATTTAAGTGAAGGAATGGTCCGCGACAATATGGGCATAAAACATATTGGTGTAGATTTCAATAGAAATCGAAAAATCGCTGAGGAAAAGATGAATGATATAAAAAGATCAAAAGGAGAAAACTGGCAATTAACCTCCGATAGGACAAAAACTGGTGTACTTCACTCTGTTTTACATTCTGGCACAAAAGTTAATCACGAAGAGATTCAAAAACACACCACAGGCCGATTTCACGAAAGGGTTATGAAGCAATGTGACCAAAATATGCAAACTTGCATATCCAAAAGGGACAGAGAAGTAGCGGATAGAGACGATATTTCACACAGAGCTAAACTTAACCCACAAATGCAGCGATTAGAGGCAAATCGCATAAAGGCGTTTGATATGCTAAAAAGTTGGGTACACAAAAACGCCAATAATGTGCCAAAATGGATGCGCGAAAATGAAAACTTCAAAAGACAGCTAAAAGAATGTAGCACAGTCATGAAATATGAGGAATTGCTAGAAAAATTTGGTACACATTATGTAGTCACAGTGGCTCAAGTTGTGGAGATACTTAAAGCCGAAAAATGTGGCCATAATAGAATTCAGATGGTGACCGATTTCACGGTAACAATTTATTACTTGAATTTAAACTTAAATTATAATGATAAAAAATTTTTTTTGTGTAGCCAAAACCAATAAGGACAAATGTTAAAATAATAAAGTAATCTTTAAATTAATTAGGGTAAAATAAAAAACAAGAAAATTAATATAGAAAATAACAAATTAATTACATTATAGATTAATTATGACGATCTATAACGAAAAACTTGTATAACAAAATCAATTAAAAATATAAGGAAATTTCTTATATGTAATCCGGGAGAAATTATTTATGGTGCCTAGAAAATAAAAACATTGAAAATTATACAAAATATAAATTAGTCATAAATAAATTAAAAATACCTCAAGGACATACAAGAAATTATTAAAATTTAATTAAAACAATAGAGCCAGAAAATCCAAATAAATAACAATTATATTTGGGCGGTATAGCCAGAAAATCCAAATAAATAACACTTATATTTAGTGAATAAATTCTGGACCATAAGGACAAGATACCAGCATTTCAAAAACGAAAATCTCTGGAACGAAGAAATGATTATGCTAATCAATGAAAAATTCAATGATACTGAAAATTAGATAAATAACCGAAAGGACTTCATCAGAGGATTATTATAAACCTTTAATAATCCTTTCCTCAAAAATATATTATCCCCATCACTCACTTACTGCCTATACACCCATTTACCTTCAAATAAAAGCATAAAGGATAATTCCTCATAATAAAATATCCAGACCTTAATTTAAAAAAGCATGAAATTATCAATATAACAGCAGGTCAATATTGGTTATAATGATATGCAGGATTAATTAATAATAAGCTGGAGCGAGGCACCTGGAGAAGTCTTATAAAATTAAAATATGGTGCACCTGAAAATCAGCAGGTGGCGATATATTAGGCACATGCTAAAATATAATGTGTTATATTAATCAGTAAACAGTTGTCATAGCGGCGCTAAAGAGCATTAAAAATATGATATAAGGATAGAAAATTAATTATAGAGTATCATTCCATTAGGACACTAATAAAATTTACAAATCAAATTATGAGTCAGTCTTTAAACTCAAACAAAAACCACAAGGTATCTCTAAATAAGGATGCCTTACCCCTAATTAAACTAGACTCTTCTAGGATAAATAAGGGGATAGTTCAGAGTAAAAAAGACATGACACAAAATTGGATAAATAATATTTTTAGTGAAATAAAATTAGAGGAAATTGAATCAGTACAATCGAAAAAGTCACTAGACTTAGAAAAATTACAAGACAGTGTAAATAAATTAATTCTGCCTAGTACAGAAATAATAAATAATATGTCTCTAAACGAGACTTTAGCATATGAAACTATGCTTATAAATATTGTAGATACAATTCCCTCAAACATCTCATCATCTGTAAAAATACTACTCCACTTAAAAATCATAACTAATAATCAAATTCATAAATTCAGAATTTTCGAATAAAATCATTAAAATACTAATAAATCCATTCATAAATCTAACAAAACAAAAATATAAAATCATCAAATTTAATATCATAAACACCATAATAATATGAAAATATAAATTAGACTTAAATCCTAAAAAATTAGGAGTCCTGAGGAAAAATAATACCAACATCTTCAAATTGTTTGAATTGTACATTTCGGATATGTAAAAATTAGGGATAAAATCATAAGAATATAAACACTAAAATAGTTTTGCGTAAAATTAAAAAATAACAAAACCAATAATGAGATTAAAATCCAAAAGGACAAAATTAAATAAATCATATGAAATTGATAAGTAGACAAATTATCAATCTACAGGGCGATCAAAACATATTTTAATCTTAAAACTGATACTGACCAGTTAAAATAATACTACGCCTTAATTTATATGTCCTGAGGAAAACAAAATCCCAAAATTTATCAAAATAGACCCAGTAAAATAATAATGTAATATTGATATTATCCGATGATAAAAATAAAAATTATCAAATAATATCAGAAAATAACGAAAATCAAAGCACCATAACAAGGTGCGGAAAAAATAATTTATAAATAGAAAATATATTAGGACAAATCGAAAATCTTTATCATATTGCTCAATCCAGAATACCTATCCGTACTCGTTAAAATTTAGTTAATATTGAAATATGAATTAAAATAAATCTTTCCTAGAATAATTATTAAATGCTAAAATAAGATAAATAAATAACAAGCATCAGAATATATCTCAAAAAACAAATTATCCTAAGGACATGTATAAGTACATATTATATAATTATTAACCTTTATATGCAGAAATTGAAGCTCACAGAAGGCCTTAGGGAATGTAAATTATGCTAAATTCACGATTTGCAAGATATTTTAGGAGTACATGGTGAAATATTCCCATATAATAATACCTAAGGGAAAAATAAAAACAAATAATAAACAAGGGGCAAGTTTAGTCTATAAGACAAAACAACACCATTATTCAAAGATAAAAGTAAATAACAAACTTTAAATATACCAAAGAATTAGTCCTTAAATTCTCTAGAAGAAGACAAAATTTGACACAAAAATGTTAAAATAATTTGTGCTCATTCGAAAATTTTACATTTTTGAATCACAGCAATCTCCCGCTGAGATCGCTAAAGAGAATAAAAAGTCCGAAACAATATTGAAAAAATAATAAAATTTTTTATTAGAGATTCCGAATATGACAAAGATGAAGCAAGGTTCACAGGTTAGCTAACCCGGTTTTGCAAATTCTTCCAGTAAGAAATTGCGAGTAACGGAGAAAGTAGGTGCTCTCTTAAAGACACTAATACTTATTTGTGAACATTGCAAAATCTATGAATTATTCGGATAAATTGGAAAAGAGTAGGAAAAAAGAAATATTAAATTTAAAAACTAAAATATAACATTATCAACAAGAAACAAATAAATCTAGAATAGAATTTATGTATTAGAAGGTAAAAAACTGAATTAAAATAAAATCTTAGGTAAATGAGCCAAGACCAAAAATTGCGCGTATCAAAAAATCAAGCAAAGCGGGGAAAAAGATGGGGCTTGACGAAATTTTAGTCGTAAAACAAGAAATGGCTGAAAATGTTAACGCGGAAACCGATATTAATATGCTAGTAGCCTCTCTCCAAGAGGATCCTTTAGGACTAGAAAATGATACTCAGGGGGACTCTCAAGATGAGGATAAACTTAGCATTCAGGAATTCTCTGATGACCAAAAATCTATCGAGGATTATTCTGATAATGACCAAGAAAAACTGCCTGATTCAGCCGAATTAGAGGCAGAGATTCATACTCTCAATCAACACCTGTTTGGTAAAATTGAGAGTATGATAAATTATCCAAAAGAAAAACCCTGGAAAAAATATGTAGCAGATGCGGAGGTTACTTTGAAGTTAAATTTAAAGTTAATAACCAAGTTATACTACTTTAACCAGGGTTTCGACGAAGATTGTGCCAATATAAATTTGGCAAGTGATATTGACTTTGCCGACAGCAAAATCAAAAACTTGCTAGAAGGGTTGCAAAACCCAACTAATATGGCCGAAAAGTTTTCAGGAATGGAGAAGAAATTAGAGTTGTTATACTCACAAATTTCTAAAAATACTGGAGGTCTGAAAAATATTGGCAAAGACACCGCTAATAATTCAGTATTAAAAACAGTCCAAATGGTGCAGAATAATATCGCACGGGATGTACAAATCCTAAAGGACACAAATCCAACAGTAGGATCTCAAGTCACTATCAAAAATCTACAAGATGTCGTAGAAGAGCTTGAAAAATCCTTGGATAAAAATTGCGTGGAAAGAGCTTCAGCAAAATATCCCTTCGGTTTTGACATATCTTTGGAAAAACTTGCCCGAAAGGACGGTGATCTCACCCAATCCGAAATACAACAATGTATTCAGGCTGGGGTATCTTTTGCAGATCCAATAGTAGCCCTAGTAATTTTCGAAATTTTAGGACTAAAAGTAAATGAGGGAAATAGTGGCAAATTACTATCTGAATTTGCAAAAAATTTAGTGGCCCCCCTTTGTACTAGGGACCCAGAATTAAGAATGAAACAAAAGGGCCAATTTATGAGAATTCATAAATCATGGGACAGAATTATGGAGTTCTTAATAAACCCAGGATGCCTAAATTCGTCCGATTTAGTCAGAGACTGTAAGGTAGCAGTTTCAGCCCTAAAGGACGGATGCGCAGAAAAACTCCCAATAGGGATTAAAATGAAAGGATTAGGATTGTCATGTATGACAAGCCCAAATATGCTACCTAGAAATGGAAGTATTTTGGAAAAAATTTTCGAAATGCGCCCAAAAATACCTACGCAATTAAATGCGTCCTTTGACCCATGGCCAAAAACAAAAATGGCCTGGAGCAATACGATGAAAAATTGGGCAAAAGACCCACTACCAACTAATAAACCAATAAGATTCATAGATATTGGTAATCCTCAGGACCTCATGACTACTCCTACAGGACAGAAAGAATTTGCCTACCAAGCGATGGAAAATGGTAATAAATTAAATCAACCCAAATATTCCATTAACAAAACCGAACAAAAAATTCAGAAAACCCATACTGGTAGTAGCGGTGTAAATATTTGGGAGATTTGCAGAAAAAATTCAGTAAATCTAAATTAAAACTTAAAAAATTTTAGAATATGAAAAAACCGAGGAAAAGATAGAAGAGTCATTTATTCAAAGACACTCAACTGTCTTCACCTCGGATACGGAATCTTTAGCCTCAGAACCATCAATTACATCTTTACCAACCACAAATAAAATGAATTTTGAAAATTATTACCAAATTATCATAAAATACATCAGTAGCAAAGAAGAACTTGAAAGTTACGCCATCCGATTTATGCTGCAGAAATTATATACACATTTTAAGGGTATCCCGGTCCTCAATTGACATATCCTCGAATGAAATATAGCCAAACCGAAGCTTCAAGGATATTAATGTTCAGATTAGCCAGTTGTAGACTTACCTCATCTTGCGTAAAACAACATGTGTCCAAAACTTTTTTGCATGACACACTCCGTTCCCATGACGGCACACAGAGCCACGCATGATAGCGCCAAAACCGAAAAATTCATCTCCTCCCAGTTGTTTATTTTGAAATAACTCAAATTTAACACATAACTGTCAAATTAGTAATGCAAAACTTCTGTAGAGCGCTTTGTACGATAAGTGACTATATCATTTTCTAGATATGTAAAAAAAACCGTCTCAAAATACCGGTTTTTCGGATTTTTCATCGGAAACATCTATCTCCTCTCTACGGTAAATTTCAAATTCACTCAATTATTTGTAACAAACGTAGCTCAAAGACAAAAGAAGCTTCTGAGCGAGCCGTTTTGGTCAATTTCGACCCCACAATCACAACATAAATTTGAACAAGGCAGATAAATATTTTCTAAAAAAAATTCTCTGATTTTCGAAAGTAGCTCAAGAAAAGCCGTAGATACACTGAGAGAGAAAGTTCGGCTTACGTCAAGCCAAAGATTTTGAAGTTTAGTGGTCAAATATGGAACAAACGTTATTTTAAAATTATTGAAGAAAAATAATAAAAAATCGAAAAAACGCAAAACTTTCGAAATTTTTTTGTTGTCATTTATGGTTGTTTTCTATCGTTCAAAACTATAAACAATTGATTTCGGTTGCATTTTTAAATGACATAATAACTGCATAAAATTAGGGACCCGTGATATCCCTTAAAAGAAATAGCGCCAAAAAACCTTCACAATAAAAAATAATTAAAAAATTATTCTTTATCAAAATACTTTATTATCACTATTTATTTCTATAGGACACTGTAAAAATAAAAATTATTAAAAGTATACAAAAGTTACAAGAAATTAATATTAGGCAATATTAAATTAATAAATTTTTATTAATAGTTGATATTATCACTAATAAATACATATTTATTAAGAATGAATAATACGGAATCACCATTAAGCCCAGCTGGCAGCCTAGTAAAATTTCTACTAGATGGAGAGGAAATGAATAAATTCGAATTCTCAAACCTATTGGACATTTTAGTTAACATGTGGGCGGTGGCACAGTACCCGTTGTGGAAATGTGCGATAGATTACGTCATTATAGCGTCAATAAATCAAAGAGATTTCAAAAATTTATCTAGGAGAAATTTTATCAAAATGACTTACTTACTAGTACCAGTAAAAGTTAAAACCGCGAGTTTGGAGACAATCAACAATTATTACGATAATAGCGGATTAGATATGACATTATAACTAAAATAATTTTCTTAAAAAACTTTTATAACAAGTTAATAATAAACAGACAAAATTTATATATTACAAAATAAAAAACAACTTAGGACAACAGCTATTCAAATAATATCAAAATAATATTTAGAATGAGGTTCGGTAGAAACCTGGGGAAAAGCTTGTCATTTTCAAGTTCGGAAAACTCGGAGGACTTTAACCGAACACCAAATATTAACCTAGTATTACAAGACCCTAGACTAAATATAGAAATGCCAATTTACTTTGTCATAAAAAATTATCCTTCAATTAAGGGGAATAATTCAGTAGAATGGGAAAGTAGTCTTATATCCCTGAGAAGGGGACTACTATTACTTAAAACAATCTCATTTCTAAATGACCCAAGAAAATTAGAATGGCTGGGAGTATTAAAAGTAATCAGGGACAGTGTCTCGGTACTCAAGCATAACACCAGAGATGACGTAACATCTGCAGCCAGATGGGTGAATATAGTACAATATTTAACGAGATCACGTAGGTTTTTAACGTGGGTTAAAATAATGAAAAGTTTAAATGTACTAAAAAACGAATTCCCCGAAATTGAAATACAGGCAAAATCTGTATTTATGTCAATTAGGGAATTGTTACAGGGAAATAGTAGAATAGCAATCCGAAATAATCAAAAATGGGATGAGGATCTCAGAATTATCCCAAAACATTCTGATTAACATTATTATTTCCTATAGGACGATATGTAACTCACGTTCAATATAATATCCAAAAAGTAAAAAAAATCACTTAATAAAATTAAAAAACATTTTAGAATGGATTCATCGGGATTCGGAATTTTTGATTCATCAGGAAACTTGTTGAACAGAACAAGAGATAAGAATTATGAAGCTTTAGAGGATGAGTATGAACCAATGCCGAGATTGGCAAATACTCGAACCTATCCACGCTTTCATACTAGACCACCACACCAAAAGGACGAGAAATGGTACACTACCAATATGGTTGAGTACTACACGGGCGAGGCGGAGCAATTGCCAAATGCACCAGACCCTTGGAAATTTCTAACTGGTAAACCAGATTCCTTTTTGGCGGATAGAGATGACTTTGAAATGTCATTAAAACTAGGATTTCAGTGGTTAGCATTCCTTAACATCCCAAGTACAACGTTAATCATGATTAGATCTATTTTGAATATGATCATAGATACAATTGAGATAACGGGATTCAAAACTCCTATAGGACTTACTTCGGTACTTAGCGATTTTATGGTAAAAAATTTCCCCTCTGATTACCCTCGAAATAATGACTCTAACCAACCGGACTTTGAAGAAATAACGGACGATCTAACTGACATGATAGAAATTTATAATTTACAATTCAAACATGGTTTAAAGTCAAGAAAAAATTTCATGGCATATAACCAATGGTTAACCCGCAGGACAAATTACCAAAATTGGAGTAAATTTGCGTCTATTTTAGACGACCTGGCAAGTGACCTAGGCCCTTTTTCACATAGCCTTATTAACACGTTAGTAGACAAAATCGACTCAATCCTAGCACATGAACTTTTAAATTCACAGGCGTATTTTGTAGACATAAATGAGTTTGACACGAGCGCTTTAAATTGGGCGCAATACATGTTCAGAATTCCGAGAGTTATGAAAATAGTTAACGGTAAACCGAGGATAATAAAAGGGGGAATACAGTCACCTATAAAATTAGTATTAGAAGGAATAATGCCACTGATTTTAGAACGAGAATCAAAAGAAAACACTGTATCAGACAATACAGCCGAATCAAACGATTCTCTCCCAGAATATGCTTCAAACGAAACTATGTCATCAGTTTTCTCATCAAATTAAAATAAAATTTTGAAAAATTATTGTAACTAACCATTATAATTCCTATAGGACCTCTACAAAACACATAAGTTAATATGACTTAAATAAATTTACATATAAAACTAGAGAAATCGTTTAAATTGAAAGCACCATAACAATATTTATACAAAATAAAATATATCAGAAATATTAATATAAATTAAAATTGTAAAAATAAAACAAGGCAAACACAGACTAGATCGTTCTCTTGTAAAGTAATAAGTCCTGATGGGTATAATAATATATTCTATTTTGTAAAAAATAAATTTCAAAATTAACCTTTAAAATAAACTCATGAAACATTTAGAATGTCTTGGCTAAACGTAGACAAATTGACCGGCAAAACATTTCGAGAAGGGAAATTCGAAAGTAAATTTGATATCCCCCATGAACAGCCAGTAAGAGCGGTCACCTTTGACGGTAAATTCAAGAAATACCCCAGGACACACACTGAATGGCAAAAATACTCATGCGAGCTCCTGATACTTTTTGACAAAGTGTGGAGAGATGAATCAGCCCCGAATTGGGATATATTAAGATTCCGATACGAAGACGACTTCCGGGCGGGTATTTGGGCAGGTTTTACAGCCACCTGGCTAATATTTATAAATTGCCTACCTTGCGAAAAAACAAAGTTTTTAGCTTATAAACACGTGACAATGGGTATCAGTATATTTGACAATCAGTACTACATATCTCCAAAAAACTCTATATGCTTTAAAAGAAGTAGAGAGATCTACCACCTAGCCACGGGCACTCTTAAAAATGATTTATACAGCGAATGGTACAAAAAATTTAATTTAAAAAAGGGAAAACCTTTCGAAATAGATAATACAGTATTATCACTAACAAGTAATTACCCAGTACAAATTAAAAAAGAAAATGGCATTTTGGTAAAAAAGCCATTTTATCAGAAAAATTCAGACCATCTTTTGCTAAATATAGACATTATAAATGACCAACTAATAAAATGGGTTGCCTCCGGCGCCGTAAGATTATTAGGGACTACTAATGAGATAAAATCAAAAATTAGAACTAGTCTTGTTTTGGCATATAACGAATCTTCTGATAAATTTAGGTGTTGCTTTGATGGAGGTAGCTTTAAAACGACACAAGGGTACACAGTACCCTGTAATCTTGATAAATTAAACGAAACACTTCTATTTATAAATAAAGGTGACTATTTAAGTAAATACGATGATAGTTCGGGATTCCTACAGGCCTACCTAGACAAACCCTCTCAGGACATGACCCACTTCAGATGGGGAAACTACATATTTAAATTTTACGCAGCGGCCTTCGGGATCGCCCGGGTCCCAGGGGACTTTCAACTATTAAATAGTTGCGCGGTAAGTTTTTTGCGCAGACATGGGGTGCCAGTATCGTTATACTTAGATGACCGACTAGTAGTAGAGAAAAATTTAACCCAAAAGGACCTCGAAAAAATAATGAAAGGTGAAATGGCGCCAAAAAATGCCTTTTTAACCTGTATCGCTATGATCGCAGCAGGTGGATTTATAAGTCGTAAGAAAAGCACGTTTATCTGCTCCCAACAAATTACGTTTTTAGGCTTCGACATATGTACAAAAAATGAGACAATTAGTATACCGCAGGACAAATGGAAAAAATTCCAATTAGAATTAAATGACGTAATAAAATCAGATAAAATTGAATTCAAAAAATTAGAAAAATTAAGGGGCAAAATGTGCTCATTTTTATTAGTAATTCAGAATATGAGATTATACATACGTAAAATAACTGAAGAATTAAAATTATGTGACAATACTGGTACATTAATAATAAAAAATAACGAAAGATTAAAATCAGAACTTATGATTTGGGCGGATAAAGATTTAAAAAATATAAAAACCACCAGATCGTGGCTGGAAAAACGGTCCGAAACTGTAGAAATGCAGAGATACAGAGTATCCACTGACGCATCAAATATGGCGGGAGGGTGGATAGACATAGACGGGACCGAAAGGACATTTTATTGGGAACCTAAGGACCAACATAGGCACATAAATATAAAAGAAGCGATTGCAATAAAGGCCTATATTTTAACTAATGAACATAAATTAAAAAATAAGAGGATCATGTTCCTTTGTGATAACATGAGTGTAGTATTAACCTTTTTTAATGGGAGTAAAATCCCAGAGCTAAATGACGAAATACTAGAAATTAATAAATTAGCAATCAAATTAAATTGTATCTTCAGCATACAACATGTAACAACGGACATACAAGAGGCGGACGAGGCCTCTAGGACTTTAGATTATAAGGAAGAAATCATTTCAGATGAGTCCTTTAGGTTAATATCAACAATTTTTACGAAACCAGACATAGACTGTATGGCAAACTTCGCAAATACTAGGTGCAAAGATTATTATAGTAGGTTCAAAGAATCTCAATCCTTAGGAACAAACTTCCTGTCAAAAATACCAGCAAAAAATAAAAATTTATATTGTTTTCCACCAAAAACAATAGTACACTTAGCGGCTAAACATTTATATGACTTAGGAAATTCCTTTTGTTTAGTTTTTCATGTGTTTAGCGAACTACCACTTTTTGTTGCCCATAGGCCATTTAATTCGTACCTTTATCGAATTGACGATAAAGTAATAATACCATCATTAATTCCAAGTAAAAAATTAAAAATTGACACGCACTTTTTCGAGCCAAATAGGAAAAGCGGCGCCCTATACTGCATAATATATAATGCGCAAAATTGAAAGTAAAAAAAGTTATTTATAGGAAAAAATTTATTTAGAATGAAAAAATTCCAGGCAATAAATCATTATTTATCAACCTATAACCACATATATACAGATATAGTGCACGCTATAATGGGAACAAATTGCACCCAAAATAGTACATTCGACACGGAAATAGAAATTGAGAAAGAAAAATTAGCCGAATTTCTAGTCCAATTTAGAAAGAAAAAACACTAATTAAAAAACCTGTACTTATAAAATATAATTTACATAAGCACTAATTTTAAGATCATTATTAATTATTTCATTTTGTTAAGATAATATTTAAATCGGTAATGAGCGCGGAAAGCATCATGGAGAGCTTGAACTTGAATTATTCAAAGAAAAGCGGGGACAAATTGGTGTCAAAATATGTACCCCATAACAATTATTGCATTGCTCCAACGGAACAAGACCTACAGGACTTAACTAATTTGGACTCTACGGCCAACACTAACAGATATAACTGTTACCAAAGTGAGCTCGAAATTATGCGGTCTGATGTAAATCGCTTGAAAAGCGAAACTGATACTCTTTTACAAAAAGAGCGCGAAGTTCATGACCATAAGGCCATATACATGAATTACATGTATAAGCGGGATAATGATATGCACCTGGCCCAACATGAGCAAGAGGCACTTTTGTTACTGACTATGGCTCAATTAGAGGATTGGTGCCAACAGGCTATAAAATTGAGATCAGATTCTCAAGCTCGTAAAATTAACATGATGGGGGAGATTGATAAATTAGAGAAAAA
Source organism: Oikopleura vanhoeffeni (assembly GCA_004367855.1). NCBI lineage: Eukaryota > Metazoa > Chordata > Appendicularia > Copelata > Oikopleuridae > Oikopleura > Oikopleura vanhoeffeni. Next base: position 386,947 of record SCLH01000093.1, on the reverse strand, counting down.
ATGCTCTGATTTATTATCTGACTCATCATCTAACATGATATACCGAAAGGACGGGAAAACTTTCCTAAAATTTACGGGGGCCAGTATGACTACAGAAATGCCAAATAAAAGACCAAGGGATCAAGTGGCATTATATTTTGTCAAAATGATGACCAGAGTTGATAAACTGGTCAAAATTTGTCTTGATCCCTGCCTGGACTTGTTAAAAGAATTCCGGGATTGCCACGTAGCTACCGATAGGACATATAAAATGTTTAATGTTGCGATATCTCGAATTGAGAGTAACAAAAACTCCCTAACCAGGTACGAATTGACGCAGCTCATTTATGACCTGCTTACCAGTGAGAGACAGGTCGAATATTTATCCAGTATTAAAATGATAATGGAAAACCCGGAGAATAAGAAAAAAATGACCGAACTCGCGTCAAATAAGGGACGAGAAATTGCTGATCTTAAACAAAAAGTTAAAGACGACGGCAAAAAAGTAAATTCCTATAGGACAAAAACCAGAGCAAATAAATGGCAACCTACCTCCAATTATAGAGGTCGAAATAACCAAGGTCAAACTAGAGGTTATAATAAACGAAGAAATTCATTTAGAGGCAGGGGAAATTTTTCGGGATCCTTCCGTGGTCGGGGACAAAATTTTAACCGAGGTTATCAGCCGAGAAACAATTACAATAACGGCTATAATAATGGGTATCAAAATCAAAGATACCAAAATAACAACGGATATCAGGGTGACGGCAATAATTTCAACAACGGAAATTCAGGAGGTCAATTGAATCAGCCGTCTAATAATCCCCGTGGAAATAACCAGCCAAGAGGAGCTCGAGGGCGATAATTTAAAATCATTATTAAAATTTATGAAATCATAAAATCCTAAAGGACACTGCTAAAATTTATTTGTAATTTAAAAAACATCATAAACCCAACAGGACACAGAAATATAAAATTTATAAATATAATAAACTACAAATTTAAATAGCTTAAAAATTCAAAAAAAATTCTTATTTAGAATGACCGGTAAAAATAATGAAAAGGTCAACCAATGCCGCCATTTGATTCTAGCAATTGCGAGCAGCTCTTGCAAAAGTAAAACTGATGTCAATTTGATTAGATTATTAAAAATTCTGATCAAAAATGCAGAAGGTTCAATTAAGACAAGATGTCAAAAGCTCATTCGAGATAAATCTACATATCTGAACAGCAGCTGCTGGATGTATATGGTGTGCCGAGAATTATCTTTAGATTACGAAGAAAACATATCCTTATTTTTATAAAAAACAAATTGTGACAAATTCCAATAGGACAATAATAAATAGATAAAACATATCAAGTCACAATAATATCGATTATTAAGGTGAAAATATTATTTAGATTGATATGAGCGGAACAAAAACAATCTCAGAATCAAAGAAATTATTAAAAGCAAATTGTTTAGAAAGCACGAAAAAATTATTAGATTTGTTTTTGTTAGAGAAAAATATAACCGAAATCGGCAATAATGAGGTAAAGTTATTTTTTACCCAATGGGTTAAAAAGCGATCTAAAATAGAACTAATAAAACCTTACCGACTAAATACTATGGTATATTTGTTATCAAAAATAATTAAAAACTACCTAAAGGACAAAAAATTGCTACCAATAATAAAACAAATAATTAAAAAACAGGCCAATCTATTAGCAAGGAAATTATTCACGGATAATTACCTACCGCCTAAAAAAAGCAAACACATTTACAGTAAAAGAAGTCACAGATATGATAGAATATCTGTGGTTTCAGGGGATACCGGAAAAGGAAACATCTATTATGATGTGTTTCACCTTTTTATGCGGAAATAGAGTAGGTGACCTCCAATTCACGAATTGGGACGATTTAGAGTTCGAAAATAATAAATACGGGAGATGGCTTTCAATACCGTTAAAAATTAGTAAGACAAACCCATTGTCACTAAAAACTGAAACAGTAACAATGAAACTAAAAACAAATCCCACGTGGAATGTTGAGTCAAAACTAATGATTTTAAGAAAACTTAAAAATACATCCAAATCTAAAAGGGTTTTCTCCAATAGGACAACAAAATCATTTGTTTATTATATGGAAAAAGCCAGAAAACATTTAGGAATAAAAAACACAATTTCAGCTCATAGCGGCAGAAATAGCGTGGTAGAGCGTATGCTTATAGCGGGTGTGTCTAGCGACAATATTTGTATAGCCTTCAATTGGACTAGGGGCTCAGAAATGCTTTACAGATACAGAAATAAACTGATCGAAAAAACGGCACAAGGAGCACAATTTGCATTAGACAAATATGATAATGAATTCTCCTTTTAGTAAATTTCTAAATAACTGTACTGAATCAAATATTTTACCTTGGAAGGACACTATATATATATAAAATCTTAAAATATTATATTATTAATTAAAAATTCATGTATAAGATATAGAATACAAGTAATTTGGTTATATCATTAAAGAATAAATTCCCACAGGACATACAAAAATCTTTATACGGAAATAGACCAATTTGATATAAACAATTATGGTGTTCGAAAAAATTAATTTTGGAAAATAAAAAATTTAACCATCAAAAATAATAAATATA
>SCLH01000093.1:358900-372100 GCA_004367855.1 Oikopleura vanhoeffeni | reverse complement strand
CGTGAAACGGATGTTCAGAAGAAACCCCGTTTTTTCGACTAAGGTTGATAAATATAATGTCGTCAATATGATCGTTCTAAATTTTTGATTGATAATCTGGAATTCTAGAAATTTGATTTTAAGGGAACGGAAATGAAAAGTTTGAAAAAAGTTAATCTGATCGGAAAAAAGTACACCAATTAACTGAGAGTTCCTGTCAGATGTTAACAACATTGATAATCAAATAATATTCGTTTAAATTTGACCCCTAAAACTTCAAATGGATTGCCGTAAACCAAACTTTATCAGTTTTTCCTGGTTTCTTATAGCCCACTTTCGAGAAAATCGGAGCACATTTTTTTTTCGATTTTTTGTTTTTTTTCTCAAAGAATCATATTTCGAAACAAGATGTATTAAAAAAATTGGCTCTATTTTGAAATTAACTCCCGTAGTATGTCTTTGGCACCATCGTGGTGCGATGGCCTTTATCGCAATTTAGGACCCTTATCATGTATGAATGAAAATTTACAAAGTGATCGATCGACTATTTGGATATTTGATGAGCTTGTTGTGCGTTTTTTTTCGAAATTTTTTACTGCTATGTACAGTACTTATTTTTTGCAAAAAAATTAAATCATCAAAAAAAGCCTTTGAGCGGGATGAGAAAATTCTAAGACTTTTTTCTCATTACACCATAGCTATGGCGTATGGAACCATACCTATGGTCATAGCCCCAAAATGATCACGTGACCGTATATTCAAGGAATAAGGTTGGTAAAAGTAGTACTGTTTTTTTTTCAAAAATACTTACTATATACAAATTTTTTGAAAAAAAGTGAAGTGGTTCTTTGAAGTTTTTAAGACTTTTTTTCCATTACACCAAAGTCAAAAACGATCACGTGACCATTCAAATTAGGAAATAATAAACACTTATTTAAAAGTTTGAACATAATAATATTTTCCAAAAACGTCACTGATCTTTATTTTTCAAGAAATAAGGATTAATTTATGACATATTGCAACTTATTTTTGAATTATTTCGTCACGTGATTTTATTTGGACTTTGGTGTAATGTGAAAAAAGTCTTAAAAACGTGGAAGTTGACCTGGAATTTTTTTGTCGTAATTGAGTACTTTTTCAAATTACAGTACTGTACTATGCATTTTTTTTCAAAAGTAGTCAAAATCACGTGGAAGACCCTTAAAAGAATCGTAACGAATTTTAAGACTTTTATTGCATTACAGTATGTCTCCGTTTTAAATAGAGCTTTCTAGAATTCAAAACTTCAAAATACTGATTACAGAGAATGCGTAGGCGAAAGAAAGAAGAGAGTGAATCACGAGAAATAATTATTCCAAAAAATTTAAGACTCATTTTACATGAGAATGCTGATAAAACATTGAATTTTTTTTGCAGATGCAATACCCAAATTGGTGACGGTTTAATATTTTAAATTTGAAAATGTCAATTAACCCTAAATTCGGTTATTTATGCAGTTGTTTGTGAGAATGCGAAAATGAGTTTTTAATAGATTGTTTTTATAGGAGTATAGAATTCTTTGAATAATATGATTATCATTGAAAAATATATGTTGATAATGAATCTTTGGTTATATGCTTGATTCACACGCAACACCACGGATGGTGGCAAAGACAAACGGGTCCAGAGATTGTCGGCCACTACGGGAGTTAAACCTCGGGAGAGAATGGATTTTTTTAGGTTAAAATCGTAAAAAAACGGCCAAAATCGTCGATTTATTGGACCACTAAAAAAATTCAGGCATCGAGAATAGAAAAAGTTTCTTGCAAGTCTTAGTTTGCTATTCTCATTCTCATTATAACCGAAGATTCATTATAACATATATTTTTTTCAATGATAAGATTCATATTATTCAAAGAATTCTCTACAGTCCTATATAACAATTTGTTAAAAAATTTATAAAAAGTCATCAAATGTGAATAGAAAATTAAAAACTCTCTCATTTTTGCCGATTCTCAACACAAGTGCATAAATAACACGAATTTAGGGTTAATTTGACATTTTCAATTTAATATATTAAAACGTCACAATTGGGTATGCATCTGCAAAAAAATGGAATGTTTTTATCACATTCTCACGTAAAATGAGTCTTAAATTTTTTGGAATAATTATTTGTCTCTTTTTCTTTCGCCTACGCATTCTTCTGTAATCAGTATTTCGGAAGCTATGTCTTCTAAGAAATGCTCTATTTAAACCGGAGGGCCATACTGTAATGCAATAAAACTCTTAGAAATTCGTTACAATTCTTTTAAGGGGTCTTCACGTGATTTGAGTACTTTTGAAAAAAAAACATAGGTAAGTAATTGAAAACGTACTCAAATTACGTCAAAAAATTCAGGGTCAACTTCAAAACGTTTTTAAGAACTTTTTTCACATTACACTAAGTCCGAATAAAATCACGTGACGAAATAATCCAAAAATAAGAATGGAAATATGTATAATAATCCTTATTCTCGAAAAATTAGATCACGTGACGTTTTTTGAAAAATATATTATGTTTAAACTCTTAATATAGGTGTTAATTGCCAAAAATTTTTCGGCGTAATTTGATCACTATTTGTTAACTTGAACAAAACCTTATTTCTAATTTGAAGGTCACTGATCGTTTTTGGACTTTGGTGTAATTGAAAAAAAGTCTTAAAACTCCTAAAGAACCACTTCACTGGTTTAAAATTGATTTAAGTAATTTTGAAAAAAAACAGTACTACTTTTACCAACCTTATTCCTTGAATATACGGTCACGTGCTTATTTTGGGGCTATGGTGTAATTGGGAAAAAAGTCTTATAATTTTTTTTCTGATCCGCTCAAAGGCTTTTTCTTGAGATTTAAATTTTTTTGCAAAAAATAAGTACTGTAATACAGTAAAAATTTTCGAAAAAAAAACGCACAAACGTCAATTATCCAAATAGTCGATCAATCACTTTGTAATTTTCATTTATACATGATTAAGGTCTAAATTGCGATTAAAGGCCATTGGCCACGGGAGTTAAATCGTAAAAATCGCAAAATACTATCGCAAAAATGAAAAAAACATAAAAATAATTATACAGCGGGGTGCGGCGTATAGTTAGAAAGTTTTTTCGCCAAATAACCCTAACTATACGCGTAATTCTAACTATACGCGTACCTTTCTAACTATACGCGTATTTTGGGAAATGTGCTCTGATGGTCAATTTGGACAATATCTAGGTTTGAAATTGCGTTAAAATATGGTCAGAGTAAGAATTTTTGGTGATTTTAAAGTTAATTTTTTCGTTACAAATCTTCTAGGAATAAATTTAATTTTATTGAAAAAAATGAAATAAAGTTAATTTAAATAAACATGAATTCGAAAAAGATTTATCGAAAATCTGTTAAAATGTCAAGGAAACAATAAAATTATGAAAAAAAATATTGCTCACAGTAAATCACTCTCAGAAAACCAGAAAACTAAATATTTTATAGAATAACTATTGGCCCATTTTCAAGCTAGCCGACATTGTCTGCGAGACTTGAAAACATGTTTTTAACTCATTGAATACCGACACTTCATTGTCAATCTGAACCTGTTTTTAAAAAAGTGTATTTTTCATTGTCGCGCACCAGAGAATCTTGGTCTGAAAAATCTGGTTTAAAACGCCTATCTTTTGCCAGGAACGTTTGAAAAAAAGCCTTATCTTTTGCTGTAACTATACGGCCGCACGCCAGGAACGAATAAATTTATTTTTCAAATGCGTAGGTTTTTTGCGGAGGCTTACGTAGTTTTTGTGTGGAATCTAACTATACGCGTATAACTATACCCCCTATTCACCCCAACTTTTGGTTAATATCGCCGCGCACTATTTTCTAAAGTTAATTATATTAAAAAAATGCCTAGTTAAAAAACGAAAATACTATATACTTTAATACTTTTATTACCCATGTATTACACTTTAAAGTTGACTATTTATACAAAATGATAAACATATTTCAGTATATCTTATAATCGGGTTTTGTCTTTTTTTCGGACTTTGAAAATTTGAAAATCGCTGAACAAATTGTTATTATGACAAGTTTCAGCTAATTGCTTTCTAGCTCTATAAATCTATTATGATCACGTGACTTATCGCTTCAATAAGATCTGAAATTTATATAGGCTAGAAATATGAAAATTTTGAAAATGTATTTAGGACAGTTTTTATGGAATTTCATACAATTTAAAATTCTAAGAAAAAAAGGTAGTATGGCATTTTTAAAAAAATTATAATCACTTTTGAGAAAATGTTGAAATTTTCGAAAATTTTGCGACTCTGGATTAAATTGAGACAAAAATTGCAAAAATAAGCCTACAAAGTTATTCTCCTCGCCTTTGGTCTTCATAAACCGTATGTTTTATCACAATTGTATGAACGTTAAGAAATTGATTTTCTTTGCATTTGAAGCAAAATTTCAAAAAAAAGCCTACAGATTTGACGGCATTGTCTGGCGGCGAAGAATAGATAAAAGCGCCAATCGCATGTATCGATTAAACAAATGAATCTCTCAATGATTTTTGGGACCCTTTTTGAATCGGTCATAATATGAGTAGGTTAAGATTTAAGTATCGATAAAGTTGGTTTTTATCCGAAGTAAACATTCTGCCCATAAAAACATTTCAAAATGTCAGAAATCAGTTTCCATGGTTGACCAGTAGTCAATGACCACCCTCAACTTTTTGTGCGCTATCAATTTCGCGAACTTTCTACAGAAGTATAATTTCGGCGTTCTAGCATGTGAAGAAATATGAACTGAATTTGACTGCGGACAGGTTATCAAAACATAAGAAAAAGTTATAAGGAAAATAATTGTTTTTCTTACACTCCAATATTGCGTAGGCGAGATTTCTGGCGTCTCGTATTTGCACATTATGAATTGACCAACAATTTGTCATCTTCAAAATCTGTAAATCTAGGGCAAAATCAATTTGAATAATTCCACCGATCGGATCTGGCAACGCGAAAGTAAGTTCAACCTTTGTTCAAACGGCAAAATTCCATCAAAATCTCTTTTATAAAGGGTAACCAAAAAAAGATATTTTTGACAAGTCCGTCGAGAGTATTTTTTTAACCCCCACCTGCTCATCATGTTCAAGTGCTTACCTGTGCAAATTGAAAATTCATTATGCTTAACTCGTAGACTTTAGAATGAATCTGTACCCAGACTCGATTCTGACGACGCGTCGCCATTCTTATAAATCCAAGTTGCATATAAGCAAAGTTGCATTATCAACATACATTTTTCAATAGCTTAAAATAATATTCAGCCAATTTGCTATACAATTAAAGAAACAAAATAAATTTTTAAAACGAATTAAAAGGCATTTAATGGGGATAAGAAAAAAAGTTGCGAAAATTACCTCCAGTTACACTTAAAAGTGCAATAATAAGATGAAATTAAACCTTTATTTTATTTAAAACTACTCATATTAAACTTCAAATGATTTGCATCGCTCTGTTTAAATTTATTTATATGTTTTCCACAAATTCTCTAGTTAACCTCTCACACCTTTGACTATCTAAAGGCAAAAAAATTTCGGGAGCCAAAACGGCGCAGAAATACATCGTCACAGACTACAATTAAAATATGTTCATAGAGTTTGATAGAAAATTTTATACGATGAGCCGTTCGAAAGTTATTTTTTCCTACTTTTTTTGGATTTTCGTCAGAATTTCTTAAAATTATAAATTGTGTGAAAACGATACATAATATCGAAATTCTGAGGAAGCAAGTTTTTAGGAAAGTATTTGAGGATTATTTTGATAAGTTTATTTTATCTGCAGTCTCTTACGAAGAATAATTTTTCACAAGTGATTTTATGAAACTCAAAATAATGAATAAAATTATTTTTAAAAAAATTATTTTTTCGAAAGAATTGAACGGCAATTTAAACCCAAATAGAGGCCGACAAAGACATTTCGATCAAATATAGAACATAAGGTGTACTGATTTTGAGTTTTCAGCTGATTCATGCTATTTTACACTTCCCAAAATGAAGAAAAGAAAATATGGAAGATTGTGCATTTCAATACTGCCACTGTATTAACCTGTGAGTGTCCTACATATCTCCTTGACCTTTATGCCAAATGACGCCCTTTTCGATATGGGTAAAGTTTTACTTTCAGTCAATACACCATAGAGGTCAATTTTTTGTGACTAAGGAGATATTAGGCGGTGCTAAGAAGTTTTTTATAAATCTTAAAATCCGAACAATTTGACATACTAAATGATGTATGATAATTTTCTTCTTAGCACCAGATTATCATTATTGTTTTAGTCTACACTCAGACAATTATTTTTTCATTTTAATTGTCCGCACAAGTCTTTTTGAAAATAAAGCATTAAATTATCGGAAAAGCAATATTTTTCACATTTTACTGCATATATTTCGACGCGCCGGCGATATAAATAATTTGTTTGTAAAGCGATCAAGATATCATATTTCAAATTTGAGACCAGCTTTCAATAGCTAAAGTTTCACTCCTAAATATGTAACTTATATGTCATTTAACAAATGTATGGTTTTTCCAGAAATACAAGTGAGTGAACCTCTTTTTTCTCTCGCAGTTAATCTAGTTTACAAAGTTCGAAATTTGAAAATGTTACGTGTTATTCACTTAATTTTATCCTTGATCTCAATCAGTGACAAATAAGTAAATTGATACTTTTCCCAGTTTTCCCGTGATAAGCGCTCAAAGTATGCCTTTAGATACGCTTTTGGGTGTGAGGCGAAGTTTGTTCTGGCGTAGTTTAGCTTTGCTAGTGTGCGAATCCGTTCTCAGGTTCATTTCAAGTTCATCGTATAAACTTGAAAGTACACAAAATATTGGAAGGGGTCGACTTTCTCATGAAAATAATTAGCAACTTATGGGTCAATTATGTACTTAAAAGGTCATATTAGATCAAAAATGATCACATTTCACAGGGGGTTTTTGCTCTCTGGCGCCCTTTCAGTACATAATTGACCATAGTTGCTAATTATTTTATCAAAAAGTTGAGCCTTCCGATTCTTTTAGGGTACTCACAAGTCTCTAAGATGAACTTGAAATTGAAGGTAATTTGATATACGAATCGTATAATACGATACACCATATAGAGATTTGAAAAGAATTTCAAAACTCAAAAAATGTATCCGTATGTTTTTAACCTATCTTGTAGAGAATTTTTTCTGTCATTTTAAGACATAGGATTTTTTTTTTATGAAAAATTTTTCAAAAAAAAATCGATTTTAGGTTCAATTTTTCGTGATTTTACAGGTAAATGTGCATCCAGTTCTAGGCGAAGCCGGTATGAAGCTGCTAGAAGGCTGATTTTTTTGGCCAGCTAAAATTTAAAGCGTTTTTCGCGCCTACCGTTTTTTTAATTGAGGGTTCGGCGACCAAATATTTGACCTCTAATGACGGTCATAAGTCAAAAAAGGTCCAATCTCAAGTTCATTCGTATAACTGTTTTAGTACTCCCAAAGGAATTCGGAAGGCGTCGGACTTTCTAATGAACGTATTAGGAACTAATGGGTCAATAATGTACTGAGAGGTCGCCTAGAGAAGCAAAACTGGTCAAACACCAAGGTCAACCTCAAGTTCATTCGTATGAGACTTGTAAGTACCCTAAAAAGAATCGGAAGGGTTGGACTTTTGATGAAACGTATTAGCAAACTATGGGTCAATAATGTACTGAAAGGTCGCTAGAGAGCAAAAAAACTAAAAAGCAAACAAGTTTTGCTCTCTTAGCGACCTTTCAGCTTACATTTATTGACCCATTAGTTGCTAATACGTTCATCAGAAAATCAAACCCTTCCAATTCTTTTAGGTGATACTTACAAGTCTATACGAAACTTGAGGTTGACCGGGTGTTGACCAGTTTTTTGCTCTCTAGCGACCTCTCATTACATTATTGACCCATTAGCTTCCTAAATACGTTCATTAGAAGTCGACCCTTCGATTCTTTTGGGGGTACTAAACAAGTCTATACGATGAACTTGAGATTTGACCTTGAACTTTGACCGGTCATTAGAGGTCAAATATTGGTCGCCGGACCCTTCAATTAAAAAAACGGGTTAGCCGAAAAACGCTTTAATTTTTCACTGGGCCAAAAAATCAGCCTTCTTAGCACTTCATACGGCTTCGCTAGAACTGGATTCACATTTACCTGCTAAAATCACGAAAAATTGACCTTAAAATTCGATTTTTTTTTGAAAATTTTTATAAAAAAAAAAATCCTACGTCCTTAAATGACCAGAAAAAGATTCTCTACAAGATAGGTTAAAAACATTTCGATACCCATTTTTGAGTTTTGAAATTTCTTATTTCAAATCGTCATTACGGTAAATTTGAAAAAGTACTCAAATTACGTTCAAAAACTATTTTGTTGATTTGAACTTCAAAACGTTTTTTAAGAGAATAAATTAGGTGTTTATTTGCTCACAAATTTTTTCGGCCGGTAATTGAGTTACTATTGTTTACTTGAACCAAAACCTTATTTCTTCATTTGAAGGTCACGTGATCGTTTTTGGACTTTGATGTAATGGAAAAAAATCTTAAAAACTTCTAAAGATGCTCCTCAATTTTTTCGAAAAATGTTTAACCAATTGTTGAAAAAAAAACAGTACTATTTTGGCCAACCTTATTTCTTGAATTAACGGTCACGTGATCATTTTTGGGCTATGGTGTAATGGAAAAAAAATCTTAAATTATTTTTTCTGATCACGATCAGAGGTTTTATTTGGTAATTTAAAAAAATTTTGCAAAAAATAAGTACTTTAATAAAGTATAAATTTTCAAAAAAAACGCACAAACGTCATTTTGTTTCAAAGTTTATCGATAACTTTATAACTGATCTTTTCATGAATGATTAAGCGTCGTAAAATGCGATTAAATGGTGAATGGCAGCTGGATGGCAGAAATCAAGTCTACGAGTTAACCCAAAAAATTGCTTGTCCAAGTGTCGAGATTCAAAAAAGTCCTCTTTACACCACCAGGTGGTGTCAGGTGTGAAATAAATGATGCTGAAAATTTAATCTGTAAAAATTAATCTATTAGTATATTTATAGGTTCTTATCTGGTCCAAGTGCTGTTTGAACTGCATATAACAAAAACTTGTATTGAAATTCATGCATTTCCGGTCTGATAAGAAACTTTTAAAAACTAATCAAAATTCCTCAAATTTAAAATAAGGGGAACTTTCAGGGGTCTGTTCCGATATTCCACTGGTCATGATACTTCCCCATAATATTTTTGGTCTCTGTGTTTCAGAACACTGTGGCGCAAGTGTGGGTTAAATTGGGTCAGACAATCTTTCGTATTATTTCTTACTTTCAGATAGGTTCCCCAACCTATATAGTATCAGACATGAATCTTCATCTTTTCCACGCAAGCGAATATAAAGATCAGTGGGTGTTTCTGAAACAGGTAAATTTTTGACCTCGAACGATATAAGGAAAGAATCTTGTTTTTCATGTGCAGCCTCCTCTAACAAAAGAGTCTGTTTCGCCCCTCTTATATCCTTCATTTCACTATAACTCGCTAAATTCAGGTCTAAAAATGGTCAACCCTTGTAGCCACAAGGACATTTAATATAAGACTGGTTTATTACATTGGTATTATTTTAATTGACTTAATTTATAAAAAAAGCGGTTGTGGAAATTTTAGATGAAAATGGCCCGATGGGGCGACGCCCATACTGTATTGGCCATACAGTTTACAATTATTTTTTATAAATTTGATTCAAAAGTTTGTGCGACGAGCGGCTCGTCACGAGCCAGTTGAATTTTTATTCATGCACACTAGACTGTCACGGAAATTTATAATTTTAATGTGCTGATTTTTGATCAAAAGCTTAATTTTTTGAATTTTATTTTTAACCTTTTATTCTAAAAATATTGTCTTCTTTCATATGATACCCATATTGGGTCATTTTCGGTGATCTGAAAATTCCGTATTTTGAAAAATTTTGAGAAAAATCTCGAAAAATTTTCAAAATTTTTTTTTTCGAATTTTCAAAAAAAATTAATATTATTTGCATTCTCGGATTTTTTATACCTATTTTAGCCTCTGTTTTGGCCTCCGGAGGTGACAGTCTAATGCACACATACTATACACTAATAGTATCCACATATATAATCCATTGTTTTTTTTGGCGCCCGATCTTTCGGGAAATATTATGAAATTATACACACAATGTCAAACTTCAAATTGTTTGCTAAGGTAAACAAAGTGTAACTTACTTGTGGTAGCCCAAAGTGGGCCATCCATTTTGCTTAGGGGGTTGTAAAGGCTGAAAGGGTTTTTCAGGGGTTCATAACTTTTTAAGCTTATAAAAATTTCAAGAATGGTAGATCGTAATCTCTAAGAGATATTTTTTGTCTAATTTTTTTGATGGAATGTTCGACCAACCGGTAAATTAAATTAACCGCGAGAAAAAAATCTTAGCCCTTGGAAGCTTGAGTTTTTTTTTACCATTTTGGCCCCTAAAAGTTATTTATTTTGCATTGTATTTATGAATCTATTTTTATATATCCTTTTACCAACGGAACTCCATCTCAAAAACGTTAACTATCTCTATAGCACGTGTTCGAATCCCACTAATGTTGTCTCAGTGACTGTCTTGAGTATGATTATATCACTCAAGCAATCACTAAGACAATCACTTAGACAACATTCATGCGGATTACGAAACTCGCGCCATAGACGATAGTAATCGTTTTTGAGGTGGAGTTCCGTCTGGTAAAAGGATATAAACTGAAGTTTTTCGAGACAATTTAGAAAAAACTGGTATTTTTGATGTTTTTATGCTATGTTCTTAACGGGCGGTGTGCATGTGTGATTTATGAATACTTAGAGGCCAATCAGAGTGCACCAATTGCTTCGCAATGTCTTCAAAATTCTTTTTTCGAAATTTTCGCGGTTTTTAGATTTTCCTAAGTATTTTGTTCGGAATTAAGGGTGGGTGTCGCTTTTGGTACCTTTCAATCACGCATCAGATCAAATTAAGGCAGTTGTAAAAATCTGAGGATACTAGTTTGTATCTAGCTTCGTCTAACGATACACATCTCAAAGTCAACCTTGTCACATCAACACCACCAGGTGGTGAGTCTAATTCTAGAGCACTAAATGTTTTTTTTTAAATCTATCTTCTTTTAGACCCCACATACAAAGCGTCTCGAAATTTACACAAAGTAGCGAGATAAATGAGAACAAAAAGTATTGAGAAGGATTTTTCGATTTTTGACTTTTTTTATCTAGAATCTCACTTAAACGCCGATTTTGCCAGTTTTTCGACTTCAAACTCTATCTTCTTTAGACGAATGTTAGAATGAAGCCATTTTTCGATAAGAGATAGTAATATTAATGCGGTAAAAGGATGAAAAGGAATTTTTGAATAAATTCTACGAATTCTAGAAAATGAATGAAAGTGAACCCGGAAATGAAAAATTTACGAAAAAAAGTTGATTGATCGGAACAAAAGTACACCAATTGAGCTGAAAAATTCACTGATCAAAAAGTTGGCTTACAGCTATCAAAAATTTTAACCATCAGCGTCAAATTCGATAAGTAGGTTAACATTTGGCTTAAATAATTGAAATTTCTAGATTCGCATAGGACATTTCGATAATTTTTAGTCATGGCATTCGTTTTCGGTGGGTCATTTACACAAATAAAATTGTTCAATCATGGTGAATACGGTTTTATGCAGGTTAAAGCAAAAAAATATTCGAATTTTAAAATTCTAGATTTTGAACTAGATTGTTTTGAAAAATAATTGCACATGAAGATTCCTTGGCCAACTTTAGTCATAACCATATTTACATATATCATAAATTAAATTCTATAAGGGTCAGAACAAACGACACCCACCCTTTAGGTCAGAAATATTGTCTGTTAGATCTTGACCCAAAAACTTCAAAATATCGCTGGACGTTAGCCAACTTATGTTCATGTTTACTGGCTCTCGGTGTGAGCCTACTTTCGAAAAAATCGGAGCAGATTTTCGAAATTTTCGAATTTTTTACGAAAATCATATTTCAAGTCTGAACGAATTGAGAAACGCTACTGCAATTTATTCAAAATGCAAAAGGTGTCCTTTAATAAATCTGGCCCTATTTCAAACTAAACCTCGAGGAGATAGATTTTAAGCCAAATCATGAAAAACGGCCAAAAATTGTCAGTGGACCGCTAGGAAAATTCAGTCATCGAAATAAAAAACGTTCACTGCAAATCTTAGTTTGCTTATTCTACGTATTATGCCAACTTTTCGAAAATTTTCGATATATGGTCGATATTGATAGATTTTGAAATTTTGCGAAGTGACCTCCTGTTACAACTAGATGTATGTGACGATTGGTGTAGTCATCAAAATCTGAGTTTGACCTTCGATTTCACAAGATAAAGGCTAGGTCTACAAATTGGCATTTTTGGAATTATTGCTCAAGCTTCAGATTTTCCTAAACTAGCTCTGCAAAATTGCAAATCAGACATGNCGGTATGAAAGGTGTTTTCGAAGGTCTTTTACAGAAAAACGGTAAGAGCTACAAACTTCTATCTAGTATGGCTGGAATGATCGAAACCTCGGCTGCAAGTCATATGATTTTGTACTAAATGGCATTTTACCAGTAAACCGAATTTAAAACCAGTAATTTCAAATCTTAAAAAATATTCAGCGGCTTCAAAAAACACGAAAAAAAGTTGGAAATTCTTGAGATTATGTGAAGCTGCAGTAGCGAACTACTGTGAGGCCGAAATTTTTCTTTTTCGAACTCTCGAATTTTCTCAAAAACTCAGATTTTGACAAGTGTCGCCATAAAATGTTCAGCGCCTTGAGTTTTCATTTAATTTTTTTTTGCATTTGTATATCTCGAAAAAAATCGTGTAAGTAAACTGGTGTAGAAGCAAAAATTTTAAAATTGTTTCTCAGTTCTATTCTAGAGAGCCTGAAAGTCTGAGGTAGTGAAAAAATTCCCAAATTTTTCAAAAAAAAAATTTTCAAATTATTTTTTGTTATGTCTCAGAATGTGCAGTTTTTCAAGACCTTTTCAAAACTTATGATTTCCCTATTTCACAACCTTGTCTTAGTACTTTAATCATTTATTTAATAAGAATGTAATTTGATAATTTGCATAAAAAAATTCGAAAAAGTTCATCAAACAGTAGTCAAACTTAAATTGGTTGGGTTTTCTTTGATTGGTTTGATTG
>SCLH01000093.1:337416-358875 GCA_004367855.1 Oikopleura vanhoeffeni | reverse complement strand
TTATAAATATCACGTAGCGAGAGATTAGACGCTTTGATACTAAATTAACCAAGGTTTTTTTAATTATCTGGTGAACGATCTTTTGCCACTAGGTGCGTGATACCTAAAGACAAATAAAATTTTTTAAATTCAATTTCATAAAGCAAATTTTTTCAAATAAACAATATATTCCGGAAGAGAAAAATTAGAGAAAAACATTTCATTTTAAAAATAATTTTTATTTGAAGGTAGGAAGTGCAAATATTGACTGTGGATTACTTTCTCAATTCATAAAAAAAAATTATTACTTTCAGAACTGTACTTTAGTTGTAAAGAGGAGTCTACGAATTAAATCTTCAAAATATTTTAATCGCGATTTTATTTAATTTTTTGTTTCGCCTGAAAATTTTTCAAAGTCGAAAAAAGTACTTTACCGACTAGATAGAGCTTTGAAAGTACGATTAATCGAATCTGAATTATTATATACCTGATTATTTTTTAATTTTTACGTAATTTAAAATTGGACAAAAATCGAAGTGAAAAATGCCGTTGGGAACCCCCTTAACTCCCAGGATCACGATTTGAAAACTATTTTTGGAGCTCAATGTCATCGTATCAAATTTGAAATAGCACCAAACGAATTCTAAATATATATTTTCTGGAAATAGTATTACAAACTAGGGTCAAATTATTAACCGTTCGAGCACCAGAGAGCAACACATTTTCAAGATTGAAAATTTCAACACATAAAAATTACAAAAATTTTCGCAATTTTTTATTTAAAATTTTTATCTTATAGAACTTAACAAGCCTTTTTGACTTCTAAAAGCGAAAATTAAGGGAGTATTAAGCTCTCTAGCTCCTCTAGATTTGAAGATATGGCCCACCTATAGCATAGGTAGACGTTTCAGCCACTATTCGATTTTGGCAAAAACCCGACCAGTATGGTTGGAAACTTTTTCAGATTAACCAGTTTGTCAAATTTTTTTTTCCATTTTCATTATATTCACCCCAAGAAGTGTTCGGAACAAATCCCACCCATGTATGTTCTATAGGTCGAAATTTAATGTGTGGAAACGCTAAGCCATAGGTCATAATAAAATAGAAATAAAAATCTGGAATTCTCTATTTAAACATCGAATTCATTTGTAAGATTGTTCAAACTCGATTGTTAAAGACCGTTTGCTAAAAATAGAGACCAATAATGTCATAACGAATAAACGACCAGAAAAATAATGGGGTACAAAAATTGAAGGTGATATTCATATTCTCAAATATAGCCGAGAGCATCAAGTGTTTCCATCTCTTATTCTAACATATTTAAATTTGAACAATTTTCCTAATGTATTTTTTTATTTGTATCTAGAAAAAGTGAATAATCAATGATGAAAGGTATTAATACTTGGTGAAGCGCATTATCCAATAAAACATTTGTTTACATTACTCATGCTGGAAACGTTTTTTTGGAGGACGTTTTAGATTCAGTGAACTATCCGATTCGGCTTGAAGTTCTGCTGATTGCTGATACCCCACACTTTTGTACAAAAAAATGAACACTCTCAAATCAGTCAAATTTCCACTCAAAACATAAATTCGCCTCCTCTAGCGCCATCAAAACCGATATTGTGAATCTTATGGTACAATCAAAATCATGATATATCAACTCCGGTAACCGGAAGCTAACTTACCGATTAATGCCCAGCGGTAATCGATAAGTTACAAAAAACGTTCCACTGAAAATCTCGCTTTTGAGTCGCTTATTTTTATGATACCGCTATGTTAACTCTCATGAGAACCGAAACTAAAAAGGTGTCATTTCACACACTTAGGGTATGGTGGTTCAATGACATATTCTCGATGAAATATTAAGCCAAACCAAAGGCTTTCTAGGATATAATTCAGAGTTAGCCGTTTGAGAAACTTAGCCTTCATCTTGCTAAAACATATGTCCAAATTTTTGCATGCACAACCTGCCCAGACACAATAAGCGAGACAGGGAGACCTAAGTCGAACGGAAAATCTATCTCCCTCTCAGGCTTAAATTTCGAAAGATAAACCTAAATTTTTATATATAACCTGTATGAATTATATTAAAACCTTCTGAAGCGCTTTTGTCGTATAAGTGCTTATTTTTCCCCTAGAATATGCGGATAAATCCAACCTTTTTCGATGTGTTCACGGAAAAATTATCTCCTCCTAGGTTTAATTTCAAAATTCACTCAAATTCTTGCAACGGTATACGAAACAAAAATAACATTGAGGAAGCCGTTTTTTCAATTTCGACCCCAAAACTCAAAATATGAAATTTTTCAAGTCACACATAAAAAAATGTCCGAAAAAAAGTGGCTTCGATTTTTCGAAAGTAGGCTCAAAAAGAAGGTAGAAACCACTGAAGAGAAAAGTTGCTTAGGTCAAGCGAAAATTTTGAAGTTTTAGTGGTCCAAAATTGAAAACAAAGTTATTTTGTACTTAAATTTGAACAAAATATCGAAAAAAGTCAAAAAAACTCAAAAATTCCGAAAATATTGTTTGTTCTTAATTGTGTTGGTTTGTGCTTTTAAAACCATAACGATTGATTGGGCATTGTTATGAATGAATAACTGCAAAAATGAGGAACCACCATACCCTTAAGGGTCTGCAATGTCAATTTGCATGCACAATAAGTTTCTTTTTTTGATAATTTAATAAAAAAATATCATGTATGAGTAAATCGGGTCTGAGAAATTCTATTATGATTATAAAAAATCTTTATTCCGACTTAAGTGACAAAAATGAATTATCTGTGAAAAACTGATATGAAAAAGTATATTTAAAAGCGTGCATCCCTTTATTGAAGGAAAATCGGCCTTTTATTATTTTTTATGTAATTAACACGCTATTTTTCATAATATAGCATGCGTCGCAGTATCTGTGATAAAAATAAATAAACAAAATTGACACAAATTCCATACCAATGTTTGTGAGCATTTTATTCGTGTTAATAGTTGCGCTTTAATAAAAATTATTTTTCATAATATATAAGAGAGATTTTGCAATGTTACGAAATGCGTTTTTTTTCATTTTTACGAATCACCTGAACGTACATCATTAATCTTGGCCCATTTGTCGGCTGTTATGTTTCCGTGTTATTTGAAAGTTTCAACATTATTTGTATATTACCGTGCTCAGTTTTTTAGCTGCTGGAAAAATTGTTGCATTTTTAAACTCGTTTTCGTAAACGCTTTACGAATTTGTTACTAATTGAAAACGATTTTGGATTTATAAAAATTATGAAAGTGTTGACAACAATATATTTGTATTTCATTTCCACGTTGGATCATTTTAATCACAAGTTACAGACTGTTAAAAAGTGGTTACAAATACCCAGCCCCATTACAGCAATTTACTTTCAGAACCCTTAAACCGTTTTTTTAAATCAAAAATCCTGGTCTTAACTCCCGTAGTGTCTTTTGCGCCATCGATGGCGCAAGGCCTTTAATCGCATTTAGGACCCTTAATCATGTATGAATGAAATTAACAAAGTGATCGATCGACTATTTAAATAATTTACGTTGTTGCGTTTTTTTCGAAATTTTTACTGTATTACAGTACTTATTTTGCAATCACAAAAAAAGCCTTTGAGCGGGACCCGAAAAAATCTAAGCTTTTTTCCCTTACACCATAGTCCCAAATGATCACGTGACGTATAATCAAGGAATAAGGTTGCCAAAAATAGTCTGTTTTTTTCAAAAAATACTTAAATCAAATTTGAAAAGAAAGTAAAGTGTCTTAGAAGTTTTAAGACTTTTTTCCTCATTACACCAAAGACAAAACGATCACGTGACCTTCAAATAGAAATAAGGTTGGATGAAAGTAAACAAATAGTGATCAGAATACGCCGAAAAATTTTTAGGGCAAATAAACACAATTTAAGAGTTTGAACATAATAATATTTTCCAAACACGTCACGTGATCTTATTTGTCGAGAAATAAGGATTATTTATGACATATTCAAACCTTATTTTTGAATTATTTCGTCACGTGATTTTCGACTTTGAGTAATGAGAAAAATTTCTTAAAACACTTGAGTTGACCCTGAATTTTGACGTAATTGAGTACTTTTTCAAATTACTGTAAAAGCTGATTGCTATTTTATCGTTGAAAATTGCAATTTTCGACCAGATCACTGTATAAGCTGTCAAAACTGACAATTACATCGAAATCCGTAACTATCCTGTTTTTTCAAAAAGTTCGATGTCCATTTGATCGTGTACAAATCCTGGTACTCGATTTCTTCCTTATTAACATTTTCAGGTTCAATAACGGAATTGGCTCATCAGATGCTCATCTTCGTGTCGCTCAAATAAGCTTTTTCGACTGATCTATTCCGGTCCTGGATCAAACAGTAAGGTTCTTCATTCTTTCTCTTCACTACTGGTCAAATCCATCAGACCTGTTGCATTTTGCACCCAGCATTAGTTCGGGTGGCCGTTCAGTCATTTTATCTCTTATCTCTATTATCAGTAAACGATTTCAGTGATTATTTTTCACCAATTTTTTTTTAATCAATAATAAACGTTAATGGATGGTTTTTATCACGATGTTTTTTTCTATTGTTGAGACTCGCCCTAGTCATCGAGAACTTTTCTAGAAGTTTACTCGAAAATTGATAAATTATTTCATTCGCGAGATAATCATAGTTTTAAAGAATATATTTACATAGAAATGGTGATGAAAACATTCATTTTTTTGCAGACAATACCCAAATGTGACGGTTAAATATGTGTAATATGAAAATGTCATTAAAAACCCTAAATTGCTGTTTATTTATGCACTTGGTCGTCTGAGAATCGGAAAAGGAGATACTTTTTAATTTCTTCTTCAAGTTGATGACTTTTTATTAATTTCTTCACAAATTTTTATAGCGACTGTAGAAGAGATTCCTTGAAATATGTTATTATTGAAAGCAAATATTTAATAGAATGAATGTTCGTATAATGCTCATTAAACGTCGCGCCATCGATGCGCAAAGACACTACGGTCCGAGATGTGGCCACTACGGGAGTTAAATATGACCAAAAAAAATTCTCCACAAGATGGGTAATAAAATCGGTCCCATTTTGACTTTCAAAATTCTTATTTCCAAATCGTCTCTTTCATTTCTAAATAAGTTGGCGCAGATAAGATAAAAATTTAAATATAATATATTACGGAATATACTTTTAGTGAGAATCATGACTCTGATCTTGGGTCCGCAATTTTCGTAATCCAAGCCGAATCACTTCATGTCTCCAGTGTAGTACAATAATACTACACCTCACGCCTATTTATACCGCTGGAGTTGAAGTGGATTCGAGACCGAAGGTGATTCGTGCCATAATCCAATTAGCCCTTTCAAAGCTCTAATAGACGTTTAATCTTGCCAAAAAGATATTAATATATTCGAACGGGGATCCATACGAGATCATAAACTATTCTTCAGAAAATCGGATGAATATTATTACAGTTGTATATAATTCTAGCCCAAGGAATTTTCAACGATCCTTTTGTCTCGAACGCCACTTAAACTCACCGGTAGATCTGAAGTCATTTGTCGAATGGTTATTATAATTTTTCTGGTTTTTATTATCGGATAATTTTTGATCTCCTCTGGAATATATTTAGAATTGGTTGGAAATTATTCCAGACGAATGCATCCTTTGAAAATACAAAAAAACGTTACTTGAAGCACGTAAGTTACGTGACGTTAAAAATAAACACCGAGAAATAATACTTGGTGTAATAGTGAGAATCCCTCCATGCAACACACTGTGACGTCAGCAATGTGTAGATTCGTCTATTCTATGTTTTAAGACAAAAAGGAATCACACGATCCTTAAAAAAGGTTTCCGCTTGAGTGAGAAAATGTGTTGTCAATAATTGGTGGATTCGATCTAGCCAATGAATCGACGAAATCACTTGTGGCGTAATTTAATTTAAGGGCAGTAACTGACGCGTTTCACTGTTTTTGCACATTTGTTGTTAATAAGGAAGATTTCGTTCATTGAAATTCAGTATGTTGAGATAATTGTCTGAAATTATTCAAAAAAAGTAAACAAGAAAGTTTTTTGTATGACCGGTACCGGTAGTAGTAACCGATCCAAACAGTCGATTTCGGCTTTTTCCACGAACATCAATTCAGCGGAGGAGATATTAGAAATTTTAATTTTTGTACGCTCCACTAATGAATGGTTCAGGGAAAAATAATGGCGTTGAAAATCGGTTTTATGGTCTATACTCAAAATCGATGAAAGTTTACACGTTAAATATTTGCCGATTCGTAATCAGCGTTTTGTTAAAATCAATTTCGAGCCACTGACCATAGCCAACTGGTACATAAAAGTTTGACAAAAAAAGCTTTTCGCAATGATAGCGAAGAAAAATGTGGCTGTTTTTCCGATATCAATTTAGTTTGTGATGCCCACATGTGGCCAATGTGCAAGTTCAAAAATTAAGTTTTTACCCATGTAGGAGCTTCGAGAAACAGCCTCCCCGGTTACGTTCAAGATTTCGCGAATCTAAGAAATATTGGAATTTTTTTTGAGATTTTCATCATCGATAAAGCGCTCAGAAAATACAAGCATGAATACTAAAAAAATTCGAATTTTGGAAAAATTTATTTTTTTCGGAGCAAATCCGATTACAACATTTGAAGCAAACAAAATTAAGTGGTCTACCATATTCGATAAAGCGGCTGGTCGACATTTCTGCCACGATTAATTTCCTCCCCAGAATAGAAAGGCTTAGAAAGGCAACTTCCAATTTAGGTGCGGCTTCATCAACTTTCTGCCCCAAAAATGTAAGGCTTGAAGAGGCAAGATTTGAATTCAGGGCGGCTTCATGCAACATTTTGCCAAAATGAAAGGCTTGGAAGAGGCAACATTTTGAATTCAAGGCGGCGTCTCAACAATTCTGCCAAAAAATTGAAGGCTTGGAAGAGGCAAACTTTTGGAATCCAAGGCGGCGTCATCAACATTTTCTGCCCAAAAATGAAGGCCTTGGAAGAGGCAACATTTGAAGTTTAGGGGCGGTTTCCACAACATTTCTGCCAGATGATAATTTAGGGCGGTTCAATAACTATTTCTGCCACAGTGAATAGGGCGGCTTCATCAAATTCTGCACATTGATATTTAGGGCGGCTTCAACGACATTTCAAAACGTAGTGAAAAGTTTTAGAAGCCATTTTGCAATGTAATGTAAAAATTAAACAAGCTTCTCAAAATCAGTAATTTCATCGTAAACCAAAATATAAAGAAATAAAATTGAAAAGATTGTTCTAGATACTCAGAAACATCAATAACTTTTAAGTAACTTATGATTCATAACCTTGAAAATTTAAGACCTAAGTCTTAAGAACCGCGTGACTGTCCCTCTCCATTCGAGATTAAAATGGACGTTTCTGAGGCAACAGATATCGAAAGACCAGGTACCGCGTCTGGTTCTTGTTAAACTCGTAGACTCGATTCCGGCAAGTAGTGACCATTCACCATTTGAAGTCGCATTTACGACGCTTAATCAGGCTGACCAGAAAGATCAGTTATAAAATATTGATTAACTTATAACAAAATGACGTTAAGTGCGTTTTTTTTAAAATTTAACTGTATTACAGTACTATTTTGCAAAAAAACAATTAAGATCATGCAAGAAAAGCCTTTGAGTCAGGGATCAGAAAAAATTCTAAGACTGTTTCTTCTCCATCACAACATAGCCCGAAGATGACCCAAGTGAACCAGTATATCAATGAAAATAAAGTTGGTAAAATAGTAGATTTTTTTTCAAAAGTACTTAAATCAATTTTGAAATAAGTGAAGATGGTTCTTTAAAGTTGTAAGAATTTCTATTACACCAAGTCAAAAACGATCATCGTGACCTTCAATTAGGAAATAAGGTTCTTGTACAAGTAACATATAGTGATCAAACAGCACGAAAAACGTCACGTGATCTTTATTTTTCAAGAAATAAGGATCAATTTTATGACATATTCCAAACCTTATCTTTGAAATTATTTCGTTCGTGATTATTCCTACTTGGTGAATAAGAAAGAAAGCCTTAAAACAGAAGAAAACCCTAGAATTTGTTGACAGTAATTTGAAAACTTTTTTCAAATCACTGTAACAAATATGTATGTCTTTTTTCCAAAAGTACTCAATCACGTAGAAGACCCCTTAAAGGGTAGGTGTCGCTGATTTTGAACAACTTTACGAAGCTATTGGATAAACTGCAGAGCTAATCCCAAAAAGTCTTGCATCTTGAAAAACAACTCGTCGCAGCTGAATGTGATTTCCAGAATCTGATAAAAATCCCACCTAACGCTTCAGTAAACCTCCTATAAATCGCTCAAAGCGCATTTTCTTCTCCGTCTTTCTACCATTTTGTCAATTTATTTTTTTGTGTCTGGCTTCAAAGAAGCCTCGCTCATTAATGCATTATTAGTCTTTTATTCGGAATTTTGCTTATTGGCGGCAAAAAACGAAAACTAAAATAACTTGATTTATTTATGATTAAAATGAAAGTGCTGCTAAGTTTGTTTTCTTTTGACACGCTACCGAGTTAAAAAATGCACCAAAATCCTTGAAAGTGGTTGTAATACGAAAAAATTATTTGAATGCATTTTCTGGTTTCTAAATTTTTGGTCAAAAATTTAGGCTCACAATGAAAAGTTGACCAAGCCCTCAAGAACGCCAAAGTCACAAATTCAAAAAAACCTCAATGTTTTGTCAAACAAGGCCCTTGCTTTCAGATGCAGTAATGAGCCCGAAACTGTATCACCTTAAACTGGTGGAGGAGATAGCTTTGACTTGGCCTCCGAAACTGAGAATTTTTGCTAGCAACAAAACATTACGATAAATGCAAAAAAACATTACGAAAATCGTTAAAACCTATTTGAGGATAAAAATAAATTTATTGATCCAAGATGTTCAGCCACTGAAAAAGAGACAACTCAAAAAAGATAGTAAATTTTGAAAAAATAAGGTTTAAAATGTATGTCTGACCTTAATCTCGAAAATTAAAAATAATTTTGTACTTTTTCCACCCAATTCTCACCGTAATAAGCCTTCAAAAAAGTTCAAGTCGAAACTCATTTTATCAATTGTTTCCTGAATTTTCGTGCGACAGTTTGCGAAAAGAGATACGAAAACTCGTTTTCAGACGATGAGATGAGCTATTTTAAATCAGAGCCATAAAACAATATGTCAAGTGTTAATTTAATCTTTGTAATTCATATTGACTTTGAAAAACTGTATGGTTTCCGATAAGTACCCGAAACTAAATACTCTATTTGCTTGCATTATCGAGCACACAGGATTTACGATTTAAAAAAAAAATATAGCCTCCGAATTTAAGTCGATCCTAGATCTCGAGTCATGAAAAATAATATGAATATCTTTCGCCGTTATATCTCTGACGTTTCGGTGTTAAGAGGAATTTCATGGTTTTGAGTGGAGGGGTTAAGGGGATGTGGGTGCTCCAGTAATGTGCTGGGAAAATAAGGTCGTTTTAAAAACTCAAATCATCTTCGTGAGAATTGAGTGAACGTTTATTTTCCAATTGTATTATTGTGGTCCGAACTGAGAAGTCAAAAACTATTCACTTCTAGAAAATATATCACATCAACCTTTAAATGCATAAAACCTAATTGCTGGAGTTTCTTTCATTGAAGTAACCGCATATCCACGTAATCCAAAAATCACATATGCCGATATTTTGATCAGAAAAAATTCTCTACAATTAAACCAAGCATAATTTATAATCAATCTATAAATCATCAATTCGCCGAAAATATTTTTGAAATTCCTTGCTAAGAAGTTAATATAGGCAAAATGAAAGAATAATTACAAAAAAGTTATACCTCACGAACGGCACATGCGTTTCTTCCTTTTTCATAATTCTTCTCTATTATGTGATAAACTTTTAAACCCAACAAATTCAATAATTTTTAATATTTCTCGCAATGCAAACTATTTCATGCTGATTAATGCCAACCATATTATATGATTAGGCTAAAATTGAAAATATTGAAAAGGCGCAAAAATCTGAACAACTATCAAAATATGAAATACTTTCATATTTAGAATGACTTTTTCTTGTCAGTTATTTTTTTATTCTGAAATGAACCATATTAGAATTATTTCCGTTTTAATGCAAGTCCGAAACGATATTTTTTGGAAATTTTCTAGCATAATTTGGTCAAAAGTTCCAATTTATTTGGTCTGACATCTCCGAAAATGATCACTAATGGGTTTTTTTCGATCACTGTCATTATCGGGCCATTTCCAGTAGCAAGCGATTTTTCAATGTTCTAGAAAAAAATATCCAGAAATAAATTTGGTGTTTTTTTTAATGCAAAACGCATTTCCAGGTCTGGATGATCAGATGCAATTGAAAAAATACCGAATTTGCGACCGTGTCGAAATAACTACTGCACCCACAATCCCCTTAAGGGGGTGGTTGTCGGTTTTTTTTTGAGCCCTTTATAGAATAATTTAACTGATACAGTAATATGGTTATGACTAAAAGTTGAACACCAAGGAATCCATGGTGGCAATTATTTTTTAAAACAATTCTAGAACAAAATCTAGAATTTTTAAAATTCGATATATTTTTTTGCTTTAAACCGGCATAAAACCGTTTCCACCATGATCTGAACAATTTTATGTGAATATGACCCACCGAAAAACGATGCCTGACATTACATTACGAAATGTCGTAAGCGAATTCAGAGAATTTCAATTATTAAGCCAAAAATGTAAACCAATAACGAATTGACGCTGATGTTAAAAATTTTGATTAAGCTGTAAGCCAACTTTTGATCAGTGAATCTCAGCTCAATTGGTGGACTTTGTTCTGATCAGACAAACTTTTTTCGTAACTTTCATTTCGTTCACTTTCATTCAATTTTCTAGAATTCTAAGAATTTTATTCAAAAATTCCTGTCTCAATTCCCTTTACCGCATTATATTACCTACCTTATTCAAAAATGCTTCATTCTAAACATTCGTCTAAAAGAAATAGAGTTAAGTCGAAAAACTGCAAAATCGCGTTAAAGTGAGATCTAGAAAAAAAAAGTCAAAAATCGAAAAATCCTCTCAATCACATTTTTTTTTCTAATTTATTTGGCTATTTGTGTAAATTTTGAGACGCTTTGTATGTGGGGTCTAAAAGAAGATAGATTAAAAAAAAACCGAGTTGCCTCTTAGAATAGACTCACCACCTGGTGGTGTGATGTACAAGTTGACTTTGAGATGTGTAATCGGTTAGACCGAAGCCTAGATCTACAAACGAGTATCCTCAGATTATTTACAACTGCCCTAGGATTTGATCTGAGGCGTGATTGGAAAGGTACCAAAAAGCGACACCCACCCTGAGAACAAAATTTTTGTCTTTGATTACCCTAACAACCACTATCCGATTATAAAAATTCAATTTTGTTATTATTTAATATTGATCAATGCGGTTCAGTTCCGGGGTCAAAAAGTGACTTGGAGCATTTTTATTTTTCAACTAATCAGCGATCGGCAAAATTTTTAAAATTCTGAAAAATAAATTAATGTAATCCCAGAAATTTTCTTCTAAATGTTCTCATTATTCTTATATGAGCTTCCTGTTAAATCATAAATACCGTGGTTGTTGTTTACACACCAAATCAGGAATCGCGTTTAACACCACGCTGTGGGTCATCTAGACCCATACCGTTCCACAAATTGATGCTTGCGCATCTTTTTCAGAAGCCTAAATCCATTGATTGAAATTATTTCGAGTTTCGGCACTCATTTCCGGTGTTACACACGTGATGCGTTGGGTATAGAAAATTCAGATGTCAATCTGGAGCAAGATACTTTCTATCCCGAAAAAAGTAGTAAGCATTGCGAAAAAAGATGAAATTTTTGGCTTTTGTCAAAATTTAAACTTGAAAATACGAAAAAAACGATTTTCGGACCACCTTTAACAAGCGGCCAGCCGATGTCGGAGCCAAAAATTTTTGACTTAATTTCAAGCGTCAAAATTTAAACCCAGTCCGAAAATTTCAAATCCTAGGACCTTTATCGGGTGCTCATTTTTTGCTCGGAAGGCCTCTTATAATTGAAATCCCTTTAATATTTCAAAATCTCAGAAATTCGCTTTAATTCAAAAATCATATTAATAACTTGTGTTGGTCAGTATGTGAACTTCTAATAAATAGTATAAGTATAAACTCTGTGCACAGAAATGTAAATTGATCGCCTAACATATCAATACGGCAGAAATGTCGATGAAACCGCCCTCAAATATCAAGTGGCAGAAAGTTGATGAAACCGCCCTAAATTATCAAATCGGCAAAAATGTGATGAAACCGCCTAAATTCAAAATGTGCCTCGTCCAACCTTCATTTGGCAGAAATTTTGAAGCCGCCCTAAAACAATGTGATAAGAAATGTTGATGAAACCGCCCTAAATCAATCTGGCAGAAATGTTGTAAGAAACGCCCTAAATCAAAAATGTTCCTCTCCAGCCTTCATTTTGCAGAAAGGTCGAGAAGCCGCCCTAAATATCAATGTGACAGAAAATGTGATAAAGCCGCCCGAATGGATCCGAGAAACAGCCCCCGCGGTTAGTCCCTTAAGGGAAGTGTGGGTGCAGTAGTTATTTTCGACCACGGTCTCAATTCGGTATATTTCTTGTAATCCGCCCATCAGCCACATGAGAAATGATTGCAAGCAATAAAAAGTTTTTTACCTACGAATAACTAGTTTCCTAGAACATCGGATTGCTGCAAAAAGATAACTAATAATAATCACAGCAAAAATACACAATGAAAGTATTTCAATAATTATAATTTAATAATGTTACATTTGCCCCTTTTCACATATTTTAAAATTTTAGCCTAATCATTGTAATAATTTACTGCGCGAAAGTCTGCATAAAAATAGTGTTGCGAGAAAATTCTGAAAAAATATTAAAATTTTTCCAGTCCCTAAATTGTACAAGATAATCGAGAACGGTTAGTGAAAAAGAGAAAAGAAATCGCATGTACGTTCGTATTATATTTTTTTGTAAAATAATGTACATTTGCCTAATATTTAAACTATATCAAGAACAAAAAAAATTCCCGGCAAATTAAAATGAATTAAAAAAATTATCAGTCTATATTTTAACATTTTTCGTCAACATAGTCAACTTTAAAGGTATAACAAATGATATAGTATTTTCGTGTTTTCTTGTTTTTTTGATATAATTACTTTGAAACATCATCTTTATTTTTGATATAATTAACTTTAGAAAAACGTCTGATTTTGATAAAAACTTTAGAAAAATCATCTTATTAAATACTTTTGATTAAAACACAGAGAAAAAATCGTCTATTTTTCATTTTGCGATTATCATTTTCGAATCGTTTTCCTTGTACAATTAACTCAATTCCAAAAAATTCAAGTTAAAAAACATAATTCAACCTTTATTTGAAAATGATTTTGTACTTAAATACTAAATTGAGATAAGAAAGTTCTGCATAAACGAAAGACAAAAATTAGGTCACCGAGAGAAAAGACGGCGTGAAATTTATGATTTAAGCAGCGTTTAAATGCAGAAGCAGTTTCAAATTTTTAAGCTTATTGAGTGATTAATCTGCATCATTCTTGGCTCTAGCAAATAAAGCGTCAGCAAAGCTGAACTCAGTCACGCGAATCAGTTTGAATTCTCGATTAGTGCTCGAGTGTGTTGTTTGCTATTTGGGGTGGAGCTGCAGTTGCAAAAATTGCATACAAACCCCCCAGCGGTAAAACACCTTGTTCGACCACACAACAAATTGCTCCACAGGATGGCCGACTCCGGCAGGCATCTTGAATTGAGAAGCACTCATCTTCCAGACTAATTGAAAGAAGTTCTGGAACTTGTGACTGTTCTCTGGCTATTGCGGTATCAAACACGCTTTTGCATTTTCGGCATATTCAAAAATAATATGTACTACGTACGTACTTTAGCCTTCACATAATCGAAAATTTAGTAAATAAATAAATTTGGGATTGGAACACCATGTTTTGCCGTCACACATGCCTAGAGGTCACTTGAGTCACATGTCTAGACTCCTCAAGTCATCGCAAGATAATTATCGACCACGATGACTATGTTCCGAAAGGTTGACACGTTCTTCGAAACCATGACTATGTCTCCAAAATGACATGTTCTCCAAAGATGCTACTGCTTCTCCAAAAATGACTAGTTCTCGAACAGATGACTATGTCCCGAAAACCGAAAAAAAAACACATCATTCTAACTTCGCTTACGCGAAGGTTAAATATGTTATAATATACAATTTTCGTCAACATAGTCACTTTAAAGTGATAATATATCAAGAAATATTTTCGTGTATTTACATTGTTTTTGATAATTCACTTTTGAAACATCATGCTTATTTTTGAATAATTAACTGATTTTAGAAAAACCGTCTGAATTTGATATAATAACTAGAAAAATCATATCTTTTGGATATAATACACTTTAGAAAAATCGTCTATTTTTCATTTGCGATTAAGTCATGTTTCCGAATCGTTTTTTTCACAAGTAACTCAATGCAAAAATTTCAACAAAAAACATAAATTCACCTTTTTGAAAATGATTGCGAAGTCTGATAACAAAAGACAAATATAGGTCACCGAGAAAAACACGGCGTGATAATTTATGATTTAAGGCAAGCGTTAAATAAGAAGCAGTTTAGAGTTATAGCTTGATATGGAGGAAGAGCTCATTTCCAAGAACGTATTGATACAGGAAGTTCGGGACAACTGTTGACTGTTCTCGTGGTATTGCGGTAATCAAGACGTTTAATTTCTGGCAATATCAAAAATTAATATGTACTAGATATTATGCTTCACATTTTTCGATAAATTTAGTAAATAAAATAATAAATTGGATTGAACAACATGTGCGTATCACCAAGCCAGAGTTCACTGAGTCAACTTCCTAGACCTCTTCAAAGTCTATGAAAGATAATAAGCGACCAAAGATACTATGTTTCGAAAGGCTGACTATGTTCTCCAAAAGAGACATATGTGTTCTCCAAAGAGGACTATGTTCTCCACCAAATGACAGTTCTCGAAAGATGGACAAGTCCTCCGAAAATGAAAAAATATAAACAACATATTTAACTTCGCTTAGCGAAGTAAAATTTTTAAAATTGAAGAGAATAATATGACTTCATGTAATTTCGAATAACGTAGAAGGACGGTATATCTTCCCATGAAGAAATAATCCACAGCAAGTAGGTTTTAGCATTTAAAGGTGGATGTGATTAATATTTTCTAAAAATGAAATCAATTTTTAACTTCCTCAAAGGTTACGGAACTACAACTAATATAACATTAAGTTGTTAATTTTTCAATTTCGTAGACTATCCAATCTTTCGAGAACATAGTCATTTCTTTGGAAGAACATAGTCATGCTTTCGAGAAACATAGTATCTTCGAAACATGTTGTTTAATCCAAATTTATTATTTATTTATTAAATTCCGAAAAATATGTGAAGCATAAAAAGTACATATAATTCAAATAT
Source organism: Oikopleura vanhoeffeni (assembly GCA_004367855.1). Classification (NCBI taxonomy): domain Eukaryota; kingdom Metazoa; phylum Chordata; class Appendicularia; order Copelata; family Oikopleuridae; genus Oikopleura; species Oikopleura vanhoeffeni. The sequence continues at coordinate 343,353 of SCLH01000093.1, read as the reverse complement.
TCACGAAAATGCAAAAACGTACCTGATACTGTAATAGCTACCCAGGAACATCAACAAGTGTCCAGAACCTTTTCGAAACTGCCCCTAATGGGGTAACAATCGCTGTTTAGAGGCTTTGGGGCATTGAAAATGCTCCAAATTAATTTAGGGTGATAAAAAAGTGTAATACCGAAAAAATTTTTCGCGTTTTTCAAAATTGAATTCCAAAAATAATGTTGTAATTTAACCACTCAAACTAAAAATATCACTTGCGTAAAGCCAATTTCTGATCAGGTCAGTCGCTTTCTGCTACTTAAATAAATCTAAGCACTTTTTTTCGAAAATTTCTAGTAGTTCACTGAATTCACGATTTTTGATCTCAACGTGACCTTAGGTTACATGAAAATGAAAAAATGTTAAAAATTCCAAAAAAACACTATTGAATATTTAAAGTGTCTCAAATGAGAAATTTTCTGCCTTTGTGCGAGAACGTTATAATTACCATCGTTTATAACCCTTCCAGAAAAACTCCAAAAAATATTCAAAAACTGATCCTGGAAATTAAGGCCTGAATTAAAAAGTTCGGACACACCAGTTTTTCTAATTGCCCTCGAAAATTTTCAGCTTGTATAAAAATTGATTTCGTACATAATGTAAAAAAATACGACTTTATGGCAAAATGGCCAAAAACGGAATTTTTCATTATTTTGAAGCACCATTAGGGTATAAATCTAAAACAACCACAACCATTTTGTTCGTCAAATACGTTCGGTGAAAATAGAATCTAAAAAAATAAAAAAAAATCAAAAAAAATCAACTTATAAAAATTTGCATGCGGAAGTTATTTTACCGGTTGGCGAACATGTTAAGAAAACTAAAATAAGAAATTTCAAGGATTACGAGCTACCACTTGGAATTTTATAAGATGGTTATCGAAGGAATAAAATGACCCTTGAAAAAGGCATCGCATCCAAGATAACCCCTTACGGGGTGTGATAATGTGATTTGGGATTCCAGAGGCTTCGACTTTAACAAATGCATGACTGGAACATTTGATACATACAATTAGGAAGATCTATCTTTGATGCTCGCATTCCTTAATAACAGTTTAGTACAACTTCTACCAAGCCATCTGGTTAACCGCGGTAAACACGAGAACGTCAGCTTTTCAAAGAAAAGATCCTAGAGCTTAATTGGAAAGTTGAGATTTTAATGAAAATACGGAAAATGTCTGAATGTAGTGTGCAGGAGCTGTTTTTTCCGATGTTGCTCAGGGGTCAGCAATCTGGTTGAATGTGCCGCAAAAATGTTTTCGAGGTTTGATAAAGGCTTTTCTGTGGTAATGGCAAGAAACGTCATTCGAATGTAACAGCTCAAGAATGATGAACATCTTGCAGGAGAACGTACATTTCGACTCGACCTATGGCTGTGATCGACAAAAAAGTGCAGCGAAATCGACAATTTTGAATATAAAAGTGAGAATAGAAAATGTAAATGCCACCAATAAGATCCTTGGGTCATGCGAGAAACGATAACAACTATGGTCTGTGATTTGAACACAGCGGATTCAGAAAAAAATTAAACTTTTCACAAAAATATTTTTGATCTATAGCCACCGTTTCTGTTCAAAATCAACCCAAAAGTTGCTAAATATCGTTTCCAGCAAAACCGTACCAAAGGAACTTTGGTGGCGCATTTAAATTTTCTAATTCTCACTTCCAATTCAAAATTGCGATTTACAGCCAATGAAGTCGAAATTCGAAAAAATACTTCCGCAAGAATTACCAACCCTGGCTGTTACATTCCGAAATTTACGTTTCTGTGCATTCCACAGAAAAGCCTTTAATCAAGACCTCGAAAAAAACACCCTCGCACATTCAACCAGATGGTGACCCATAGGCAAAAATCGAAAAAACAGCTCGGTCAACACTAAAATTCAGACAATTTTCCCGGATCTCACCAAATCTCAAAACTTTTCGATATGAAGCTCTAGATCCTTGTTTCTTTTGAAAAAAGCTGAGGGACTCGTGTTGAACCGCGATTAAACCAAGGTTGTGGGAGTGGTACAAACTTCGAAGGAATCGCGAGATCAACAAAGATAGATCTTCCTAATGTATGTTTCAAAAATGCAGTCTCAATTGTCTAAACGTACGAAGCCTCTGAAATCCCCAAAAATCACTATCACCCCCACCCCGTAAGGGGTTTTATATAATGGAAATGCTTTTCATAGGCTCATTTATTCTCATAACATCTTATCAAAAATCAAGAGCGGTAGCTTCTAATCCTGAAAATTTTCTTAATTTTAGTTTTCAATACATGTTTCGACCAACCGGGTAAAATAACTAACCGCAGCAAAATTTATTAAAGTTGTATTTTTTCAATTTTTAAAGAATTCCTAGTTCCACAGGATACGATTTGACGAAAAAAAATGTTGTGTTGTTTAAGAATTTTACCTAAAAGTGCTTCAAAAATAAGAAAAATTTCCGTTTTTGGCCATTTGCCCATCTAAAGTCGTATCTTTCCAATATATACGAATCCATTTTTATACAAGCTGACAATTCGAGCAATTTAGAAAAAAACTGGTAGTGTCCGAACTTTACAGTTCAGCCTAATTCCAGGACACTTTGAAAAATTATTTGAAGTTTCTGGAAACGGGATAATAAACAATGGTCAAATTAATTAACCTCCGCAGCAAGAGTCAAAAAAAAATTCTCATTGAGACACTTAAAAAAAATTTCAATATTTTTTGGAATTAACATTCAGTAACCTAACATCACGTTGAGATCAAACAATCGTGAAATTCAGTTGAAACTACTAGAATTTCGAAAAAAAAGTGCTTAGATTTTATTAAGTAGCTCAAAAGAAAAGCGACTGAAACACTGATCAGAAAATTGGCTGCCATAAGTGATATTTTTGAAGTTTGAGTGGTAAATAAAAACAACATTATTTTTTGGAATCATTCGAAAAAACGCGAAAAATTTTTCGGTATTACACTTTTTATTCACCCTAAGATAATTATAGCATTCAATGCCCCAAAGCCTCAAAAACCAGCGACTAGTACCCCATTAGGCAGTTCGAAAAAGGTTCTGGAACACTTGTTGACTGTCCGGCTTTTACAGTATCAGGTAACTTTTTGCATTTGTGGCTAATTGAAAAATTAATATGTATTTTTATGCTTCACCATAATTTTTCGGAATTTATATAAATAAAAAAAAATTTGGATTTAAACAACATGTTTCGCGAATCACATGCCTAGAGATCCACGTTGATCTATATCGACGGAAAGATACTATTTCCGAAATAACTAGTCTCGAAAGATGACATGTTCCCAAGATGACTATTCCGAAAGATGACTAAGTCACGAAATGAAAAATAAACACATAGTTCGCCGAATGAAATATTTTACAATATATAATATGAACATTTTCGCAACAATAGTCACTTTAAAGTGTATTATATAAATGAATAGTATTTTCTGTGTTTATTGGGTTTTTGATATAATAAACTTTAGAAACATCAACTTAGTTTTGATATAAAACACTTTATTAAAATCACTTTATTTTTATTTTAATGAAGTGAAAAACTGAGTTTTTTAAAGACCTGCACACCTCCTTTTATTTGCGATTGAACTTTAGTTTAAAAAAATAACAAATTTAAAACCTTATTTGGATATAAGTGACTAAAAAACAATCAACGTACAAGTACGTTCACGAATAATTTTGTAAGGGGGACTCATGCATTGATGCTCAAGCCAAAATGATCATAAACTCAGTTCATATCTTTTATCGAAAATAGGACAATTTTAAACAAAGTGGGTAGTATTTATCCTCCAATCCGTGAAGGAAAATTCCTTCTATGTTGGAAATATATCGCTGATTTTGATCAAAATTATGGATATTCGAATTCAAACGTTCAGTGTCGGAATAAAAAAAAAAACACAAAAATTAGCGTTCGGTAGTAACAGCGCCGCGAACTCATTTGCCTTGATCATACTAATGGTAAACGTACTTCAGTAATTTGGTTCCAAAATTTTTGCTAAAAAAATCTAGGGAGGAAAGGCTTTTTGCGCAAGACCCCAAATCAGCTCAAAAAACGTCCTTGTCTATCTGGAGCGAATTTATTAACAATTTGAAACCGAAGTACCTGCAATAAAAACCGAACAGACCTGCAAAGATTGTGGCAATAACAGCTACAACAAATTTCCTACCCTTCAAAACTCCACGGAGGAATAGGCTTTTGCGAAGAAAATAGACCTATTTGAAGCTAGTTCCGATGGTCGAGCAATCAGTGACTTTAATATGCAGGATATAAGATATCGTTCAAGTATTACATGTATTCAAACTTGGGGTCCACAAGTGTAGTCTTAAGATATGCCCTAAAAAAAACACAAAATCATGTTTCCCATGGAGGTTACCCCTAAATAAATAATAAATTTGATGAAACAACATGTTCGCGTAATCACATGCCGAGAGTCACTGACTATGTTCCCGAAAGAGACTTGTTCTCGAAAGATACTATATCCTACGAAAGAAAAATACATAACAATATCGCGAAATGAAATATGTTATAATATATATACAATTATAGTTATCATTTCGTCCAACAATCCACTTAAAGTGTATTATACAATGATAGTATTTCGTGTTTTCTGTTTTTGATATAATTAACTTGAAACACATCTATTTTTGAAATTAACACTTAGAAAAACCGCTGATTTTGATAAATAACTAAAAAATCACTTATTAAATATCTTTAATATAATACACTGAAAAAATCGCTATTTTCATTTTTGCGATAGTCATTTTTTTCCGAATCGTTTTTTCTCACAAGTTTAACTCAATCAAAAAATTTCACTGAAAAAACTAAATTCAACCTGTATCTGAAAATGATTGAACATAAAACTAGAATGAGATAAAAGTTCGATACATGCCAATAATAACGAAAGACAAAATAAAGGTCACCGAAAAAAGACGGGCGCGTGATAATTCATGATTTTAAGCACGTTTAAATTAAAAGCAAGATTCATTTTAAGCTTTATTTTGATTATGCTCCAGGTGGCGATCTCGGCAGGCACTTGATATGAGTAGAAGAGCTCATTCCAGAAACGTATGAATACAGGAAGTCGACCACTTTTGACTGTTCTGCATGCGTATCAAGTAACGTTTGCATTTTCTGGCATATTCAAAAATTAATATGTACAGAGAATTTAATGCTTCACATAATTTTCGAAAATTAGTAAATAAATAATAAAGTGGAATTGAACAACAGTGCGTAATACAACCTAGAGTCACTTAAATGCACATGCAGACTCCTCAAGTCTATCGAAAAATAATAATAATCGACGAAGTAGAATATCGACCAAAATGAACTATTTTCGAAAGGTGACTATGTTTCGAAGATAACAGTTCCCAAAGATGACATGTTCTCCAAAATGACTATTCTCGCAAAAATGAACTATGTCTGAAAGATAACTAGTCCCGAAAAATGAAAAATAAACAACAATTAACATCGCTCGCGAAGTTAACTATGTTTATAATATAATAACAATGAAAAATAAACGTCACTCAATTCTCTACAAAAGATATTGAGTTTAAAAAACGGCTTATTTCCCCAGCACATGCTGAAGCACCCAATCCCCTTAAAGGGGGTTGAATGTAAAGTTGTTAAAGGCGGTATAACCACTTAAACAGTCTGTACTGTGATAAAATGATTCAAACGTAAAATGAAAAAAAATATATTGTCTAAACACTTTATAATCCAAAATATTGCAAATATAACAAGGCGTAAACGTATACGAAAACGCGCAAGTATATACAAAAAGTGAAACTTCAAAAACACGGAAACATAACACCCGACCAAATTGGGCAAGAGATAATGATACTTTAGGTGTCGTAAAATGAACACACGAATGGAACATTTTTAAATTTCCCTGAACATTAGACAAAAATATTATAAAAG
>SCLH01000093.1:313121-337395 GCA_004367855.1 Oikopleura vanhoeffeni | reverse complement strand
ACCCAACAAGAGAGAGATAAGACATGCACACCTCCCTTAAGGGGTCCGTTCCCAAAGGGTATGGAAAGGTGTTTCGAAGTCTTTTACAGAAAAACGGTAAGAGCCTACAACTCTTATCAGTATGGCTGGAATGATCGAAACCTCTCGTGCAGTCCATATGATTTGTTACTAAATGGGCATTTTAATAACGTAAGTTTTAAAACCAAGTCAATTTCAAGGATCTATAAAAATATTTCGGCTTCAAAAAACACTGAAAAAAAGTTTGGAAAATTCTTGAGATTATGTGAAGCGCAGTAGCGAAACTCTGTGAGGCGAAATTTTCTTTTGTCGGAACTTCGAATTTTTCCTCAAAAATAGATTTTGACAAGTGCGTCCATAAATGTTCAGCGCCTTGAAGTTTCATTTAATTTTTTTTGCATTTGTATATTCGAAAAAAATCGTGTGAAGTAACTGGTGTAAACAAAAAGTTTATAAAATTGGTTTCTCAGTTATTGTCAGGAGCTGAAAGTCTGAGGTAGTGAAAAATCACAAATTTGTTCAAAATAAACAAAATTCAAGATTAATTGTTGTATGTCTCAGGTGCAGTTTTTCTAAGACTTTCAAACTATTATTCCGCTATTCACAACCTTGTTCTTAGTACTTTAATTATTTATTTAATTAAGGAATGTAATTTGATAATTTGCATAACAAATTCACTGTGACAAAGTTTCAAAACACAGTAGTCAAACTTAAATTGGTGGGTTTCTTTTGATGGTTTGAGTTGTTGAGAAGGCGGTCAAAAAAAGTTTTATATTAGCGAGATTAGTTAAGAATGGCAAGCCATTCTCAAATATCTCGCTTTATATATGAGGCTTCGATGCGGTAAGAGAATATTACTAGACCGGCTTTATCAGCTCTGAGTCTTGTTTCACTTTAATCAGTTAAAGTAATAGAATGTTTGTTTGCTATAGCTAATTTAAACATATTTTTTGACAAGTGTCACAAAAATATTCTGGGATTATTGTGAATCGATTCTTTTACCTGAGATTCGGGAGTAGCGTAAATCCGACTTCACTCGAAAAAAAAGAAACCTTATTTTCCTTAAATAAATGAGAAAAATCGAAAATAGTGTTAGCTTTACAAGTAAGCGCATGAGATAGTCTCGACTCAACATCCAATTTAAGGTTATTAAGATTTTAAGTTTCTATAATACTAGGTAGTTTTTAAGCGTTATCTCTGACTTTATGAAATATATAAAACTAAATGCAGAACTGAATCTTTAATTAACAATGTTAATGTCGAAAGAGGCAAGAAAAAGAAGGTATATTAGGTTACTAGACACTGAAATTGGGTACATATAAAAAAATAACGTTTGATAACAAAAATTGTTTGAACAATTTCGACTTTAAAACCAAAGTTAGGATCAAAAATGGATGCACGCGCGCTCTTATTGACGATATTTCTTAGCGAAACGAACTGACTAGTTTTTTTTTGTGTACTAAATCTTTTACAATATAACCATTGGTGGTTGGCTCACTGTAAAATAATTGTGAGTCAAAGAGTTTGTTAAAATTTCTACCATTCTGGGTTTATTTCCTTAAAACATATTGTGTGCAAAATTGTACGGCGTTGACCTTTGATATTTATGTTATGTTAGAATTTTTTTAGTAAACCATTTTTATAATAAAGAAAAAAATCACGCAAAGTCTACACAAATTAGCTACACAGATCCTATTAAGTTAGCTTAAATAATCTTTAATTTTATTTGAAGAGGTGGCTATAGACTTATAAGCTTATGTATTATAAAACTCATAGAGCTATAGAACTATAAGTCTGAAAGCGTCAAACATCATAATGTGTTTTCAACATTTGTTGTCCGGGATATTAAGACGAAAGTCGCCACTTAGCAAATTGGAACCGATCCGATCTCATACTTACAAAATTTTCGCTTCGGAACGATCATGAACAACACATTTTTACGAAGTTCAATCCGTAACCGAAATTTCACATGGAAACTCTTTTTAAATAAGGTGAATATAAAAGTAAAAAACGGCGAAAAGGTTTTAAAGTGGGGTTATTTTAATTAATCAGAAAAAACCATTTTGACCAAAAATCTCATTTTTCAAAATGCTGTAAATTTAAAAACTAATGAAAAATTCCAAAAAAACTGCAAACTTTTCCAATAATAGGGCAAACGATGTTTCAAAGGCTCGCTAATAGTTATTATACTAATTAATCAGCTAAACTAACGATCAAACATAACAAATAAAGTGACAGAATTTTTCTCATAAACATATATTTTTGTAGAAAATATGTTTGTTATCACAAAGTTACCTATCAGAGTCTAGGCTTGAAAAAAAGCTTGTTCCCGTACAACATTTGTATTATGAGGTTTCTATTAAAACAATTTATCTGACTACGAACGATTTTTGGCCCAACTAAACAAAATGAATACGACAAAATAACAAAGGAGATAGAAAGTTGGAAAAGACGAAACTCAATATATATAGAATGATATCAAGCTGGTTTTTAGAATGCTTGATGAGTCAAAAAATAATTTTCGCATGATATAAATATCACGTAGCGAGAGATAAGACGCTTTGATACTAATTAAACCAAGGTTTTTTTAATATCTGTGAACGATTTTTGCCACTAGGTGCGTGATACCTAAAGACAAATAAAATTTTTTAAATTCATTTCATAAAGCAAATTTTTCAAATAAACAATATATCCGGAAGAGAAAATTAGAGAAAAATTTCATTTTAAAAAATAATTTTTATTTGAAGGTAGGAAGTGCAAATATGACTGGGATTACTTCTCATTCATAAAAAAATTATTACTTTCAAATGGTACTTATTAAAAAGAGATCTTACGAATTAAATCTTCAAAATATTTTAATCGCGATTTATTATAATTTGTTGTCGCCTGAAAATTTTCAAAGTCGAAAAAAGTACTTTAGCGACTAGAAGAGCTTTGAAAGTACGATTAATCGAATCTGAATAATTATTACCTGATATTTTTTTAATTTTTAGTAATTTAAAATTGACAAAAATCGAAGTGAAAAATGCGTTGGGATGCCCTTAACCAGGATCACGATTGTAAAACTATTTTTGGAGCTCAATGTCATCGTATCAAATTTGAAATAGCACAAACAATTCTAAATATATATTTCTGGAAATAGTATTACAAACTAGGGTCAAATTATAAACCGTTCGAGCAACAGAGAGCAACACATTTTCAAGGATTGAAAATTTCAACACATAAAATACAAAAATTTCGAATTTTATTTAAAATTTTATCTTATAGAACTTAACAAGCTTTTTGATTCTAAAAGCGAAAATTAAGGGAGTATTAAGCTCTCTAGCTCTCTAGATTTAAGATATGGCCCCTATAGCATAGGTAGCGTTTCCACCATCGATTTTGGTCAAAAACCGACCACGTAGGTGAACTTTTCAGATAACCAGTTTGTGCAAATTTTTTTTTCCAATTTTCAATTCTATCACCCAAGAAGTTCGGAACAAATCACCCATTATTTCTATAGGTCGAAATTAATGGTGGAAACGCTAAGCATAGGTCCTATACATAAAATCAGAAAAAAATCTGGAATTTCTTATTTCAAATCATCGAATTCATTCTGTAAGATTGTTCAAACTTCGATTTTAAAGACCTTTGCTAAAACATAGAGACCAATAATGCATACGAAATAAACGACCAGAAAAATAATGGGGTACCAAAAATTTGAAGTGATATCATTCTCATCAATGATAGCCGAGACATCAAGTGTTTCCATTCTCTTATTCTAACATTTTAAATTTTGAACAATTTTCCTAATTTATTTTTTTATTTTTATCTAGAAAAAAGAATAATTCAAATTGAAAGTCATTAATACCTTGGTACCTTGGTAATGCCAATAAAACCATGTTTTTACATTACTCATCTGGGAAACCGTTTTTTATGGGGACGTTTTAGATTCAGGTGACTATCCATTCGGCTTGAAAGTTCTGCTGATTTGCTGATAACCCCACACTTTTTGTACAAAAAATAACACTCTCAAAGATCAGTCAAATTTCCACTCAAAATATAAATTCCCCTCTAGCGCCACAAAACCGATAATTGTGCATCTTATGGTACATTCAAATCATTGATATATCACTTCCGGTACCGGAAGCTATACTTTACCGATTAATTTTGACCAGCTGGTACATCCGATAACGTTACAAAAAAACTTCCACTGGGGAAAACTCTTCGCTTTTGAGTCTAGCTGATTATATGATACCGCTTTTACCCATGAGAACGCCGAGACTAAAAGGTCACTTTTCAACACCTTAAGGGGGTCTGCAGTCAATTTGCATGCACAAAAAGTTTCTTTTTTGATAATTTAATAAAAAAATATCATGTATGAGTAAATCGGGTCTGAGAAATCTATTATGACTTATAAAAAATCTTTATTCCGACTTAAAGTGACAAAAATGAATTATCTTGAAAACTGATATGAAAAAGTTATTAAAAAGCGTGCATCCCATTTATTGAAGGAAAATCGGCCTTTTATATTTTTTATGTAATTAACACGCTTTTTTCATAATAGCAGTGCGCGCAGTATCTGTGATAAAAATAAATAAACAAAAATTGACACAAATTCCATACCAATGTTTGTGAGCATTTTATCGCTTAATAGTTGCGCTTTAATAAAAATTATTTTTCAAATATAAAGAGAGATTTTGCAATGTTACGAAATGCTGTTTTTTTCATTTTACGAAATCACCTGAACGTACACTCATTACTCTTGCCCAACATTTGTCGGCTGTTAGTTTCCGTGTTATTTTGAAAGTTTCAACTTATTTTATATTACCTGCTCGAGTTTTTAGCTGCTGGCAAAAATGTGCATTTTTAAACGTTTTCGTAATACGCTTTACGAATTGTGTTACTAATGAAAAACATTTTGGATTTATAAAAATATGAAAGTGTTGACAAACTTTTATTTCATTTTCACGTTGATCATTTTAATCACAAGTACAGACTGTTAAAAGTGGTTACAAATACGCAGCCATACAAGCAATTTACTTCAGAACCCCCTAAACCGTTTTTTTTAAATCAAAAAATCCTGGGTCTTAACTCCCGTAGTGTCTTTTGCGCCATCGATGGCGCAAGGCCTTTAATCGCAATTAGGACCCTTAATCATGTATGAATGGAAATTAACAAAGTGATCGATCGACTATTAAATAATTACGTTGTGCGTTTTTTTTCGAAATTTACTGTATTACAGTACTTATTTTTTGCAAATCATCAAAAAAGCCTTTGAGCGGGACCGGAAAAAAATCTAAGACTTTTTTCCCATTAACCATAGTCCCAAAGTGATCACGTGACCGATATCAAGAATAAGGTTGGCCAAAATAGACTGTTTTTTTCAAAATACTTAAATCAATTTTGAAAGAAGTAAAGTGGTCTTTAGAAGTTTTAAGACTTTTTCCTCATTACACCAAAGACCAAAACGATCACGTGACCTTCAAATAAGGAAATAAGGTTTTGATGAAAGTAAACAAATAGTGATCAATCACCCGAAAATTTTTAGGCAAATAAACACATAATTAAGAGTTTTGAACATAATAATATTTTCCAAACACGTCACGTGATCTTATTTTCGAGAAATAAGGATTTATTTATGACATATTCAAACCTTATTTTGAATATTTTCCGTCACGTGTTTTTATTCGACTTTGATGTAATGAGAAAAATGTCTTAAAAACACTTGAAGTTGGACCCTGGAATTTTTTGACGTAATTGAGTACTTTTTCAAATTACTGTAAAAAGCTTGATTGCTATTTTTATCGTTGAAAAATTGCAATTTTCGACCCAAGATCACTGTTATAGCTGTCAAACTGCCAATATCATCGAAATCCGTACTATCCTTTTTCAAAAAGTTCGATGTCCATTTGATCGTGTACAAATCCTGGTACTCGATTTCTCTCCCTTATTACATTTCAGGTTCAAATAACGGAATTGCTCATCAGATGCTTCAATCTTCGCTGTCGCTCAAAAACTTCTTCCGACTGATTTTCCGGTCCTGGATCAAACAGTAAAGGTTCTTCTATTTCTTCCTCTTCACACTGTCAAAATCCATCAGAGCCTGTTGCATTTTGCACCCAGCATAGTTCGGCGTGGCCGTTAGTCATTTTATCTCTTATATCAGTAAACGATTTCAGTGATTATTTTTCACCAATTTTTTTTTATCAATAAAAACGTTAATTGGATTGGTTTTATCACAATGTTTTTTTTCATTGGTTGAGACTCGCCCTAGTCCAGCGAGAACCTAGAATTTTTACTTCGAAAATTGATAAATTATTTTCATTCGCGAGATAATCCATATTATAAGAATAATTTACATGAGAATGGTGAGAAAACATTCCATTTTTTGCAGCTACAATACCCAAATGTTGACGGTTAATATGTGTAATATGAAAATGTCAAATTAACCCTAATTCGTGTTATTTATGCACTTGTTCTGAGAATCGGCAAAAATGAGAGATTTTTAATTTCTTCTCAAATTGATGACTTTTTATTAACTTTTCTAACAAATTGTTTTTATAGGACTGTAGAGGAATTCTTGAATAAATGATTATTATGAAAAAATATATGTTAATAATGAATTTCGGTTATAATGCTCAATTAAACGCTGCGCCATCGATGGCGCAAAGACACTACGGTCCAGAGGATGGCGGCCACTACGGGAGTTAAAATGACCACAAAAAAATTCTCCACAAGATGGGTAAATAAAATCGGTCCCAATTTTTGACTTTCAAAATTTCTTATTTCAAATCGTCTCTTCTATTTCTAAATATAATTGGCGGCAATAATGATAAAAATTTAATATAATTATATTACGAATATAACTTTTAGGTGATGAATCATCACTCATGATCTTGGTCGCATTTTCGTAATCCAACCGAATTCACTTCATGTCTCCAGTGTAGTACAATTAATACTACACCCTCACGCCTATTTTATACCGCTTGAGTTTCGAGTGGATTCGAGACCGAAAGTGATTCGTTGCCATAAATCCAATAAAGCCGCTTTCAAAGCTCTAATAGACTTTATCTTGCCAAAAAAGATATATAATATATAATTTCGAACGGGAATCCCATTACGGAATCCAATGAAACTATTCTTCAGAAAATCGGATGAATAATTACATTGTATATATTCTAGCCTAAGGAATTTTCAACGAATCACTTTTTGTCTCGGCGCCACTTTAAACTCACGCGGTAGATCTGAAGTCATTTCGAATGGTTATTATAATTTTTCTGGTTTTTATTATAGGATAATTTTTGATCTCCTTCGGAATATATATTTAGAAATTGTTTGGAATATTATTCCAGACGAATCACTCCTTTGAAAATACAAAAAAGACGTTACTGAAGCACGTAAGTTACGTGACGTAAAAAGTAAACCCGAGAAATAATACTTCGGTGATAGTGAGAATCCTCCATCACAACTGTGACGTCAGCAATTTAGATTTCGTCTATTCTATGTTTTAATGACAAAAAGAATCACACGATTCTTAAAAAAAGGTTCCCTTGAGTGAGAAAATGTGTTGTCAATAATTGGTGGATTCGATCTACCAATTGAATCGACGAAATAATTGTGGCGTAATTTAAATTTAAGGCAGTAACTGACGCGTTTCACTGTTTTTTGCACATTTGTTGTTAGATAAGGAAGATTCGTTCAATTTTGAAATTTCAGTATGTTTGAGATAATTGTCTGAATTTTTCAAAAAAGGTAACAAAAAGTTTTTTGTATGACGGTACCGGTAGTAGTACCGATCCAAACAGTCGATTTTCGGCTTTTTCACAATAAAATCATTCAGCGAGGAGATATTAGAAATTTTTAATTTTTTGTACGCCCACTAATAATGGGTTTTTCAGGGAAAATATGGCGTTGGAAATTCGGTTTTAGGTCTATTTACTCAAAATCGATGAAATTTACACGTTAAATTTGCCGATTTCGGTATATTCAGCGTTTTGTTAAAATCATTTCGAGCACTGGACCAGTGCCACTGGTATCAAAAAGTTTTGACAAAAAAAGTTTTTTTCGCAATCGATAGCGAAGAAATAATGTGGCGTTTTTTTCTCGATATCTGATTTAGTTTTTGATGCCCACATGTGGCCACATGTGCAAAGTTCAAAAATTAAGTTTTTACCATGTATGGATCTCGAGAAACAGCCTCCGTCGGTTACGTCAAATTTCGCGATCTAAGAAATATTTTTGAATTTTTTTTTTTGAGATTTTCATCATCGATAAAGGCGCTCAAAAAATACAGCATGAATACTAAAAAATTCGAATTTTGGAAAATTTTTTATTTTTTTCGGAAGCAAACCGATTACAAACATTTGAATGCAACAAAAATTAAGTGTCTACCATATATGGATCTCGAGAAACAGCCCCCGTCGGTTAGTCCCTTAAGGGGATTGTGGGTGCAGTAGTTATTTTCGACCACGGTCTCAAATTCGGTATTATTTTCTTGTATCCGACCATTCAGCACATGAGAAATTGATTGCAAGCAATAAAAAGTTTTTTACTATCGAATAACTAGTTCTAGAACATCGGATTTGCTTGCAAAAATAATAATAATAATCACAGCAAAAAATTACACTAAATGAAAGTATTTCAATATTATAATTTATAATTGTTACAATTTTTGCCCCTTTTTCAATATTTAAATTTTTAGCCTAATCATTGTAATAATTTACTGCGCGAAATCTGCATAAAATAGTGATTGCGAGAAATCTGAAAAAAATTATACAAATTTTGTGTCAAGTCTATAATTTATACTGAAGATAATCGATGAAACGGTGATGAAAAAGAGAAAGAAATCGGCATGTAACCGCGGTGAGTTAATTGTTTTTTGTAAAGAATGTACATTGGCTATACTTAACTTTAAATGGAATTTTCAAAAAACTCCCTGGCAAATTAAAAAGAATAAAAAAGTTTTATCAGTCTATATTTAAAATCATTTTCGGTCAAACAAGTCAAACTATAAAGTGTATATAGTCAAATGAAAGTATTTCCGTGTTTTCTTGTTTTTTTTGATAATTTAAGTTTTAAACCATCATCTTATATTATTATGATATAATTAACTTAAGGAAAATCGTCTGATTTGTTGATCATAATGTAACTTTAGAAAAGACATCTTATTAAATAGTCTTTGATATAATTCACTAGAGAGAAAATCGTCTATGTTTTTCATGTGCGAATCTAAGTCACTTTGTTTCCTGAATCGGATTCTTACAGATTTTAAAAACTTCAATTCAAAAATAATTCAAGTTAAATAAACGATAAATCAAGCACTATTATGAAAAGATGTTGTACTATAATTACTAAAATTGAGATATAAAAGTCTGATACAATGCCATATACGAAAGACAAAATTATATGGTCAGCCGAAAAAAGCACGGTATAAAATGATTAACAGCGATATTGTAAGGATAAGTATTTCACCTTTTTAAGCACCTATTAGACATTCTTTTAGAGCTTTAGATTGAGTTGTTGCCATGTGCGATCTCGGCGGCATCTTGAGTATTGATAAGTAAGAGCTCATTTCTCCCATGAACGTATTGAATTATCAAGAAGGTTCGGGACACATGTTGACTGTTCTGCATTGCGGTCAGTACTGTTTGCGGTATACAAGAGTGCAGTATTTCTGCTTGGCAATATTGTCAAAAATTAATATGTACTAATAGTATTGTTATATGCTTCACATAATTTGTCGAAAATTAGGAAATTAAAATTAATAATGTTGATTTGAACAACATGGTTGCCGTAATCAAACAAAGCCTAGAGTTCACTTGATGTCACATGTCGTAGACTCTTCAAAGTCCTATCGAAAAGATAAGTTATATCGACGAAAGATGACTATATCGAACCAAGATGACTATGTTTCGAAGGTGACTAGTTCTCCAAACGAGATATGTTCTCTCCAAAGAGGACTATGTTCTCCAAAATGAATATGTTCCTGAAAGAATGACGATGTCTCCGAAAATGAAAATATAAACAACATAATTTAACCTTCGCTCGCGAAGTAAATATATGTAATAATTGTGAAGAAAATAATATGGACTTCATAGATTTCGGATACGTAGATAATGACGTATACTTATGGCATAGAATAACCAGAATTAGGTTTTATCATAAAGGTATTGATGGTGATAAATTTTTCTAAAAAATGAATACTAATGTTTGACTCTCAAAGGTAGCGTGGACTACAATATGTTATAAAACATATAGCTATATTTTGTTAATTTTTCATTGTTCGGTCAGACATAGTCATCTTTACGAGAACATAAGTCATCTTCGGAGAACATAGTTCATCTTTCGAGAACAGACATTTGTTCGATGAAATGTTGGTGTAAAAAAGTCCAAATTTAATGTTATTTATTTATTAAATTTTTACCGAAAAAATTATTGAGCATAAACAATAAACATATTAATCTTTTTCAAATATTGTCACGAAAATGCAAAACCGAGACCTAGAACTGGTAAAGCCAGAGAAGCAGTCAACAATGTTTCCAGAACCGTTTGCCGAAATCTGCCCCTAATGGGGTACTAGTCGCTGGTTTATGAGGCCTTTGGGCGCATGTGAAAATGCACTAGTAATAATTAGGGCTGATAAATAAAGTGAATAAAACGCGTAAAATAAAAATTTTTCGCGGTTGTTATCGAAGAAATGAATTCCAATATAAAGTATAATGTTTGTTGTTAATTTAACCACTATCACAAAAACTCCGAACATACACTTTGTGGCGTAACAATTGTCTGGATCAAGTGTTTTCAGATATCGCTTTTCTCCTTTGGAAGCCGACTGTAACCATCTAAAAGATCTAAGCACTTGTTTTTCGAAAATTTCTTAAGTAGTTTCAACTGAGATTCACAAGATTTGATCTCACGTGAGACCTGTTTAGCTACATGAAAGTGTAAAAAATATGGTTAAGAAAAATTTCCAAAAAAATTATGAAATTTTTTTAAGTGCTCTAAAACTGAGATAAATTTGTTTATTACTGCTTCTTTGTGCGAAGAAACGGTAAATAATTTGATCCATTGTTTAAGATATCCCGTTCCAGAAAACTCATAAAAATAGATTTCAAAAGCGTGGATTCCTGGAAAATAAGGCTGAAAATGGTAAAGATTCGGACACTACCAGTTTTTTTCTTAAATTCCTCAAATAGATATTTTCAGCTGTATAAGAATTGAATTGATTCGACATATATTGAAAAAAATAACGAACCCTTTAAAGTGCAAAAATGGCCAAACAAACGGAATTTTCACTTATTTGAATGCGACTATTAGGTAAAATCTTAAAACAAACACAACAACATTTTTTGTTCGTCAAATACGCTGTTCTCTGTGGAAAATAGATCTTTAAAAAAATTAAAAAAAAAATCAAAAAAAAGACAACTGTATAAAAATTTTGCTGAGCCGGTTAAGGTTATTTATTCCGTGGTCGAACATGTAGTTGAAAAAGTATAAAATAAAGAAATTTTTCAAGGATTTACGACGATACCACCTTTGAATTTTTGATAGAGGTTTATGAAGGAATAAAAAATGAAGCCCTTGAAAAAAAGCAATTCCATCCTACTACAAACCCCTTACGGGGGTGGTGAATAGTATTAACGACGGAATGTCACAGAGGCCTTCGAAACGTTTAGACAAATGCAGACTGGACATTGACTACCATAACATTAGGAAAGATCGCTATCTTTGATCGTCGCGATTCCCAGTAAAAACAGTTTAGTAACCACTTTCTATCCAACCATCTCTGGTTAACGCTGTTAAACAACGGAGACTGTCAGCTTTTTCTCCAAAAGAAACAAGGATCCAGAGCTTATATGGAAATGATTTGAGAATTTTATGAAGAATAAGGAAAATTGTCTGAATTTTAGTGTGCAGGAGTGGTTCTTTTCGATTTTTGCCTCAGGGTCAGCAAATCTGGTTGAATTGCCGAAAAACGGTGTTTGTTTTCGAGCTTTGATTAAAGGCTTTTTCTCTTGTGGTTAAGCAGAAACGTCATTTCGGAAGTGTTAGAAAACCAAGGCCCGCTCAAATCGAAAAAGATGAATGAACACTTGCAGATGGAATGTACATTTTTCGAATCTCTGACCTGAATTCGGCTGTGAATCGAAAAAAAGAGTCACGAAATCGACAAATTTGAATATAGAGAGTGAGAAACTTAGAAATATTAAATTGCTCACCAAAAGATTCCTTTGGGTAACAGTTTGCGATGAAACGAATTAAGCAATGATGGCGATTTTGAACACAGCGGGATTCATAGAAAAAATTCAAACATTTTCATGTCAAAAATTATTTTGTTTGAGTCTATAGGCACCGTTTCTGTTCAAAATCAGAACCATAGTTGCTAAATATCTTTCTAGCAAACCTGTACCAAAAGGAATCCTGTTGGTGGCATTTTAAATTTCTAATTCTCCTTTCATATCAATAATTGTCGATTACAGCCAATTAATGTCGAAATCGAAAAAATTTCCTGCAAGAACTGCTACCAACCCTTGGGCTGGTTACATATCCGAAATTTACGTTTCTTGCTTTCCACAGAAAAAGCCTTTAATCAAAGACCCTCGAAAAAACACCCTTTTTCGGTCACATTAACCACGATGGTGACCATCAGAGGCAAAAATGCGAAAAAAAACAGCTCGTCTGCACATCTAAAATCAAACAATTTTCCGGATTCCACCAATCTCTAAACTTTTCCACGAATATAAGCCTCTAGATCCTTGTTTCTTTTGAAAAAAGCTGAGGGACTCGCGTTTAATATCCGAGCGATTAACCAAATGGTTGGTGGGCAAGTGGACTCAAAACTTCTCGTTGGAATCGCGAAATCAGAGATAGATCTTACCTAGATGTATGTTTCAAAAATGTGCCAGTCTGCGATTTGTCTAAACGTACGAAAGCCTCGAAAGTCCCAAAGAATCATAGTCACCCACCCCCGTAAGGCGGTTTATAGGGATGGAAAATGCTCATAGGGCTCATTTTTATTCCTCATAACCTCCTTATCAAAAAAATTCACCGCGCGTGAGCTCGTAATCCCTTGAATAAATTTCTTATTAGTTTTTCATACACAATGTTCGACCAACCGCAAAATAACTAACCGCCAGCAAAATAGTTATCAAAGTTGTATAATTTTTTAAAATTTTTAAAGATTCTATTTCTCCAGCAGAACGTAATTGACGAACAAAAAAGGTTGGTTGTTTAAGATTTTTACCTCAAAGTGGCTTCAAAATAAGAAAATTCCGTTTTTGCCATTTTGCCACTAAACGTCGTAATTTTTTCAAATATATTACGAAAACAATTTTATACAAGCTGAAAATTCGAGGCAATTTAGAAAAAACGGTAGTGTCCGAACTTTAAATTCAGGCCCTTAATCCAGGATCACGTTTTGAAAAAATATTTTGAGTTTTCTGGAAACGGGATTACTAAACAATGTTCAAAGTATTAACCGTCTGCGCACAAGAGCAAAAAAAAATGCTCATTTGAAGACACTAAAAAAATTCAATATTTCTGGAAATTTTTAACATGCATGTAATTCCTAACAGGTAACGTTGAGATCAAATAATCGTGAAAATTCAGTTGAAACTACCTAGAAAATATTCGAAAAAAAAGTGCCTTAGAATTTATGTAAGTAGGCTCAAAAGAAAGCGACTGAAACACTGATCAGAAATTGGCCTTACGCCAAAGTGATATTTGGAATTGAGTGGTTAAGATTAAAACAAACATTTTGAAATCATTTCGAAAGAACGCGAAAAATTTTTTTCGGTATTAACTTTTTTCACCTAATAATTATAGCCATTTTTCAGATGGCCCCAAAAGCCGATAAAACCAGCGACTACGTACCTGCCAAGGCAGTTTCGAAAAAAAGGTTCTGGACACTTGTGACTGTCCTCATCTGGCTTACAGTATCAGTACTTTTTGCAAATTTTCGGCATATTTGAAAAATAATATTTTATGCTCACCATAATTTTCGTGAAATTTAAAATAAAGTAATAAATTGTGATTTGAATACAACATTTCGCTGTAATCACATGCCTAAATCTTGATCTATAGCGACGAAAAGATGACTAGGTTCTCTTGAAAGAAACTAGTCTCGACAAGATGATATGTTCTCCAAGAGACCTATGGTTCTCGAAAGATGACTAGTCACGAATAATTGAAAAATATAAACAACAATGTCGCGAAATGAAATATTTTCTACAATAAGAATATTAATTTAACATTTCGTCAACATAGTCAAGCTTTAAAGTGGTATTCATAATCAATGATTAGTATGTTTCGTGTGTGTAGTTGGGTTTGATATAATTAACTTTAGAAACATCAACTTTAGTTTTTTGATATAATCACCCTTTTATTTAAATTACTTTATTTTTATTCTTATAAGTGTCAGAAAACTTGAGTTTTTTAAGAGACCTCTTTGCACATCCTCCCTTTTTATTTTTGCGTAGTTTGAATACTTAGTTATAAGAAATACAAATTAACCTTTATTGTGGGATATAATGTGACCTAATAAACACTCACCAAGTATCAATGTACGTTCACTAATTTTGTTTAATTTGGGTACTCCTCATCGCATTGATGCTTCAAGCAAAATGAATCCAAATACTTCATGTCATGATCGTTTTCTCACAATGAGACAATTTAAGACAAAGGCGTATTTATCTCGCAAGTGCCGCTGAGGAAAACGCTTCTATCGTTTTGGAAATATATTATCGTTCTTGATTTGATCAAAATTTATGGAGCATAGTTCGAATCAATGCGTTCAGTTTCGGAAAAAACAAACAACACATAAGATTAGCGCCTTCGTAGTTATACGACGTGTCCGCGAACACCTCATGGGGCGCCTTCCCGCCTTGTATGCATAGCTATGGGTATAGCGTGTACTTCATAAGGTTTGGTTTAAATCTTTTTGCTAAAAAATCTTAGGGAGGCAAAGGCTTTTTTGCGCAAGACCCTCAAAAAATTCACCATAAAAACGCGTCTGTCGCTTATCTGGAGCGAATTCATTACAAACCTTTGTAAACTCTGACGTACCCTTGCCAAAACCTGAACAGACTGCATAAGTATCGCTTTGTGCTAATGAACCAGCTACAAACAGAATTCTGGACCTTCAAAAACCGCACGGGAGGAATAGGCTTGTTGCGAGAAAAATATGACCTATGAAGCCCCGTTCCTGGACTGTGTCGAGCAATCAGTGACTTTATATGTTCAGTTATAAAGTATCGTGCTCAAGTATCCTATCAATTGTATTCACTTTTGGGTCGCAATGGTACTCTGTAAGATTGATTGTCCCTAAAAAACACAAAACATCGTTTTTCCCATGAGGGTGTACCTCCCCTAACTAAATAATTAATTTCTTGGATGTGAGACAACATTTCGCGGAATCACATGCCTGAGTGTTCACTTGACATGTTTCCGAAAGACTGACTTGTTCTCGAAAAGAGTGACTAACTCGTACGAAAATGCCCCAAAAATTAACAACAACGCGAACATTGGGGGAAGAAAATTTAAATGTTTATATCCAATATCACAATTAAATATAGTACAACTTGAAAAATAAAACGTTCACGTCTCAATTCTCACAAAAGATATTTGAAGTAAAAACGCGAGCTATCCCCAGCAACATTGCTGGAAATACCATCCCAAAGCCCTAAGGGGGTTGAATAAAAGTTGTAATGCCTGGGATTTTTTAACCACTTAAACAGTCTGTAGACTGTGATTAACTGAACAACGACGTAAAAAAAAAAATAATTGTCTGTAAACACTTTGTTATAATCAAAATTATTCAAATTATCAACAAAAGGCCGTAAGCGGTATACAAAACGCGCAGGTAATTAATACAAATATATTGAAACTTCAAAAAAGGTGAAACGGAAACAGAAAGCCGACTCAAATGGTTGGCAAGAGATAATGATTTTAGCGTTTAGTGGTCTGTAAAAATGACAAAACTCGAATTGTGAACATTTTAAATCTCCTTAGACATAATGACAAAATTTTATAACCACAAAATTAGCGAAAAAATGCGTAACAAATGGTTGGTACGGAATTGGTGTTCATTCTTTATCACAGATACTGCGCGAACTGCTATTTATCGAAAAGTTAGGTTTAAGCACATAACAAAAAACCTATTTTCTTCAAAAAAGGAAGCAGGCCATAAAAAGAAAATACTTCTCTCTATCCAGTTTTTACAGAGAATTCATTTTGCCATTATACCAGTAGGGTTTTTTGACTTCGAAATGAAAATTGTCATTTTAGGTATTACGACCAATAAAATGGAACCTAGTAGTTTATTTGAAAGCCAAGATATAGCCCCCCCCCGATCAAGGGTTCAAAAATTTAATTCGCCCCCCCAAAACCCTAGTACCTGAATTTATTGGCCGTAATTACAAATGAAATTTCATTCGCAGTAAAAAAAACACAGACTGTAGGATATTTCGTAATATTTCTCTAACTATTGAATCTAGATGAAACTCCAATAAATAGACTTCAGGGGACGGTCGCCACTCTATTTAGGGACTTGGGGTAAAAATCTCACGAAACATGCAGGGACACCCAGAAAAGCATAAAACTTACTTTAAAAAAAAAAAAACTTCCAAAAAAGTTCGAAATTAATTTGAGTATTTGTTTGTATTTTAGAAACAGTGAACCCAATTTTGGAAACCAGAAACCTCAAAATATCAAAAAGGAATGCAGATTTTCTTAATTTGGATGACTCGATCTAAAATCCGACGACTTCTATTCGGAGTTGCACTTTCCGTGACTAAAATGCGATTTTCCTAGAATTGAGAAAATCTTTCAAAAATCTGTTCTCCGACAAACAACCCAACATATCTGCCTTTGTATCAATTTTATACTCGCATCTGAAATTAACCCTCGACTACCTTTTGCAAGACGAAACCCTGAAATATGTCGTTTTTGGCAGTTCTAGAAAAAAACTAGTCCGAAAACTCAAAATGGTTTCGACAAATATAGAGCATATGTCTGTCGTTCGCCAATGAGTAAGAATGGTATCGAGCGCGTAAAATCTAGGAGTAAATTTTGATTAGGTTGTTCTAAGACTCGCCGGAGGATGGTCCACCAGGGTCCAGTCAAAAATTATTTCTGATAAATGACTGGTAAATTAAGGATAGGAGTCTACCAAATGGCTATCCCCGAAAAAGTTTCGAAGCCAGTAGTATTATCTTGAAAGTGGAGTAACACAATCCATTTCCACCGCTACCCCCTAACGTCGGAAAAGATTCGTTAAAGTCATAAGAGATTGTCAGACCCGATTGCCATGACATAGCTTTTTTTTAAAATTAATCAAAAGCAAATCTTTATTTGTGCATGCAAATGCCATGCAGAACCCCTTAAGTCCTATGGTAAAGGGACTGAGTTCCAACTTATTTAGAACGTCTGTATCGATTTCCAATACAAGAAGCGATGGAAATAAATATAACAGTAATTTAATGTATTGACCCGAAATAGTCAAATAATGCAACCAATGCAAAAGGATATGAACTTGTAAAAAATCGTGTTACGTGCTTCAGATTCTCCGAAAGAATCATGTATTTTTTTGACATTATCAAAAATAATAACAAATAGTCTTGTACCAACCAAACCCACTCTAAAACGTTGCTACCGCACCTAATATTGTCTCATGATTGTCGTGAGTGAATATAGGTAGGGGCTGATATGGGACGCTCATTCTTGATCGGTGTGTAAGATCACAACAATCACTAAGACAATCACTAGGCACAACAAGTGGGACTTTGAACACCCATAGAGATAGTAAATTTCGTTTTAAGATGGAAGAATGGTGGAAAGAAGCAAGCAATTTTAAAAATATTGCCAGCAATTTTGCTGGTAATATAAATACAAGAAATGCAAGGACTGTTTGTTTATTTCTTAAAAGAACAGTCCCCGCATTTATTAATGAATTACCTTGGTTTATTTTTTCAAAAATATAACAGCTACGCAAACAGAGATGGAGTAAGCGGAAGCACACACCACTTTCTCCGTGCAGTTGCAAACGATAAACGTTAATAAAAAATGCTTTTTTGTGAACAGAAGTCAGTTAGAAGAATTCTGATCATGAGAAGATTGCTTCGAGAAATTGAGAGTAAATAAATTTGGGGCAAAAGGCTTGGCAAAAAGGAAAAGTAGAATAAAAATTTACAAAAAACTAAAATTTGTAAGA
The DNA here is from genome assembly GCA_004367855.1 of Oikopleura vanhoeffeni. NCBI lineage: Eukaryota > Metazoa > Chordata > Appendicularia > Copelata > Oikopleuridae > Oikopleura > Oikopleura vanhoeffeni. The sequence continues at coordinate 319,187 of SCLH01000093.1, read as the reverse complement.
AGAATAAAGTACTTGACTCGAATAAATTGCATAAAGGGACAATGAAATTATCATCGAAAACCCATTTTTCCACAAAAATATTTTTCAATTCGGATTTCTGACCGTTAAAATAAAAAAAGGAAACTCAAGGCTTTTTTCAAATTTCTGAGGTGCACAGAAATTCTTTTCAAGGTTTAGATTAAGACAAAATAAAAAAAAATAAAAAATCTAGGATGATTATCTATATTTATGTATTGAATGGACAAGTTGGCAGTACTTCTCCGCTGAAAAACTAACTTAAAATGTCCACCCAAATGTATGCCAAAAACCTTAGCGTAATTTCTAAAAAGAATCTTCTGCGCAAAACTTAACTATCATCAAAGAGTCGGACAAAGTGTCGAAGACGCTCGGAGAACAGTGGGAATGTGTGGGTGCACGGACAAAGGAGAGGGCGGACTGCGGGTAGCCAATGCTGAAGGGGGTGGGCTAAGTTAAGAGAGCAGATGTAAGAAGTATAAAAGGGTTGGGAATGAGTGGCGTAGAAGAAGCGCCGCGGCGCGGCGCCGGGGCGGATTGGGCGCAAAGGCGGAACGAGTGCAGCAGCGCGTTAAAGCCGTGGCTCGAGTGGGCTGCGGGAGGAGGGCGGGGAATAGACGTGGCAGAGGACGATGGTGAATGCAGGGTGAGGGGAGAAGCGGAGGAAGAAGGGCAGGGAAGAGTTGGCGAGCTCGTAGAGAGGAGCTAGGAGTTGAGGGGGGCGGGGTGAGAGAGAGGGAGCGCTCCGTAGCGTATGAGTGATGGAAGGCCGCGAGTGGTGGTTCGATCGATGGTATAACAGAGATAGATAAAAGTATCTATGAGTATATCTATATCTATGTATGTAATGTGAGAGAGAGTTTATTGGGGGCGGAGGGGTAAGTCTGAGGAGTGGGTATGTGGAAGGCCTCGGAGCGTGGTGTGGTGTTGAGAGAGCGGTGCCGGACGGGAAGCAGTGGAGAGCAGAAAACTACATAAAGAGAGAGCGAGGTGCGAGTAGAGCGCGGCGAGACGAGCAGAGAGCGCGAGATCGTAAGGCAGGGGAACGGCGGGCGGAGGAGAGAGGTGGTTGCTGTTCGGAGAAACGCGAGAAAGTCGGTGAAAAGGGGCTCCGATCAATTGGGCTGGGTGGAAGGACCATGGGAATTAGGGAGAAGGTCCAAGCCAAATTGGAGGCAAATTGAAGAAAAGTCTGTGTTGCGCTTGTAGAAGACTGTGAGCGAGGGAAGAGTGTGAGAGAGATAAAATGAGGTGTGAGCAGGTGTGTTGGTTTCTGTTGAGTAGGAGCGAGCGAGAGAGAGATTTATCAAAAAAAAGCACGACCCGGACCCAAAAAAGGCGGCGAGCCGACTAAAAGTAAACAATGGAAAGGGATTTCGAAGGTTCGGGGGACAAACCCGAAATGTGAGACGTATTGGCAAGCAAAACCGAGGGCACTGGCACCAAATGGAGAGAAAAGCAGTTACAATCGAAACACTCGCCCGCCAAAAACGCCAAGGGGAGCTGTACAGCAGACGTAAAGTAATGCAAACTAACGAAAAGAATCAAGATTCGTGAAATCAAAAATAATGTACACAAAATGGCAACGGGACCGATGTCGCGAAAAATACGTGTGACTGCAGCTGTGTGTAAAGGGGAGTAGAACCGTCTCAGCAGGATGAAGTAGTAACCCCAGAGTACTGCATGTCACGCGGGACCATGGAACCCAACTCTGGCTGCATTTACTTGAACTTGTAAATCTAAGAACGAGGAGTAGATCGTAGAGTAAACGTGGAACAAAAAAGGCGAGCCAACTGAACTCCTCACACCCTGTGACTTAGAGCAAGAACGGCGCAGAAACAGTGCACAGACCCACAATGCGAAGCATAAAGTGCAAGTTAAGAACAAAATAAGTGAAAAATGAGTATCGATAGCACCCGTGCAAAAGAATTTGGCGCTGGTGGGTAGATTGCCAAGAACTAGAAAAAGTGAGTGGGGAAAAACGAACAGGATACAAACAGTCGCGAGGTAGTCCCAGATTAGGAAAGGATTAAAGGACCGATAAAGTGTAGGCGGCACAGTGCAAGCCGAGGGATCACGATGATTTGCTGGAAACCAAAAGAAAAGAAAATTAAAAAAAAATGATTGGCCAAAGAAGGAAGCGCAAGAAAACTCAAAGGAATCTAACAAAGACAAGCGGCCACGCAACGGGACTGGAGAACCATAATGGGAACTGATTTGAGTGACCACGATTAGAGGAGAGTCACAGCTTGCGCGGAATGTGACGCGGGACACAGAAAGAATGGGGTGTAGGCAGCGAGAGAGCATATTCAAAGCTGAGAACTAAAGCTCGAAAGAGCCAGAGCCGTAGAGCGAAGGTACAGCTCAAAGGAAAAAAGGGAGGGTGAGACGAAGTCGTCCAGCGCAATCAGTAAAAAATAAAGAAATGTAATATCCAGTGCGGGATAGCGCTCAAAGGCCGCCGAAGATTAGCCTTGGGGGGTGAGGCGAAGTGGGGGGGGGGGAGGAGGAAACCTTAAAAGCAAAAGCAGAGACAAAGCAAGGAATTAAAAAAAAAAGCAAGGAAAGGGCCCGCAATGCTGATATTAAAGTGCATAAGGCAGGCAAAAGGAATCAAATTGGCCAAAAAGACTCAAGTGTGCCGTCAGGTCTGACGCCTAGATGTAACCGGATTAGGACAGGTACCAAAACTGAAGAAACATTTAGCATTAAGGTCAAGACCTGGCCCGTGGGGGCCCCCGAACCAAAACCAGAAATGTGGTGGAATAAAAGGGGCAATGTGAAGAGGGCGAGATAAAAAGAGATCAATTTGACAGAAAGGAAAAAAGGCACTTGGCGAAGTGCTGAAAAGGTTCATGGAAAGGACGCGGCGGACCCGGGAGCGCAGAGGCCATGCAGTGAGTCGCTGGAGGTCGCTCACGCATGGCGGAAGGAAAGCGCAGAGCATGATGACCACGTGCGTCAGCGGGACTGATAAGCAACGATGGCGCTTAGTGCGTCAGCCTACGAATGTAACCCCTACAACATATCCGGAAAAGGGTGTAGGGTGCGGGGACCAGTTAGCCAGCAGTATTCCCCCGAATGCGCGGCTAATAGGAGGAATCAAGGAATCATACATTAGATATCCAGTGAAAAAACAAAAAATAAAAGGGAAACATCTGGGGGGCGCGCTCCCCGAAGCATAATGAAGCCTGGGCCGCGGCAAAACCAGGCCTGGCAAAAAAGGCGGCCGTGGCAAAAATGGAGGTCAAAGCAAAAACAGAGACGAGCCAAAAAACGGCCAAACGAAATTACCACAACGCCGAAAACAAGGAAACGACTGGGGAACGGCGGTCGGGGACACGGGGAACCTGCAGACGATGCACCAAAAAATCGGTGCAGAATCAGGGTGGAGATCTAAAGTTGCAGTAGGAGTGAAGACTGGATGTACAGAAGAATGTGAGCGAAATTTCAACAGAATTAGAGCAAAAGGGGGACCACCACCTACCCGAGGGCAAACGCGCTTGGGCAATGTGAAATAGACGGATGAGTAGAAAATACAGGGTACCAGCTGAACGAACTGACCCTGAAAAAAATCGGGCTGGTGGGTTACACACAATCCGGGCCAGGTAACATGAAAAAGCGAAGAGCGGGGGTCCAACGGAATAACCCGGTAACACTTTGGAAAAAGACGGTGGATGTAAGCGAGTAAAATAACACGTGAAAAACGATCAGGCATGTCGACCGAACGGCATGCTTAACCAAAGGGACACAAGGAGAATTGCGACGCCAAGCCAATAAAGGTTCCACCAAAATAGTTGAGAATAGAAACCCCAAGTCATGGCGTGACGCAAAGCTTACAGGGAAACAGGGAGAGTAAACATAAAAAAAAAGCCCGAGGACAGGCAATTATTGCTTCGCAAAACGAAAAACACGTGAAGAAAAAAGCTCAAGAAGGTAAACCGCAAAAGGGACAAAACGAAAAAAACAAGGAACGATGGCAAACTGGGAAGAAAGAAATAAGACTTTGGTACCCAAAGAATTACATGGAGGACGCTGTAGAGACTCCGGAACATGCGAATAAAAGGAACCTAACAGAGAAACAGGGAACGGTAACGTAGTAGTTCCGGAAACGTGAACAGAAATACTCAAGTATGGTGGTAATTTGAGAGTCCGGGGTAACGAAAATAAGTAGATCGGTGTGGGAGTTAAAAAAAAAGAACAAACGAAATGGTCAGAGGAAACAAAATAAAAAATGCGAGGGAAAGAAGGCATGGAAAAATGGGAGAGTCAAAAAAGGTGCACGTTAAAAAAAGACTGAGGCGGAAACGGGTCAAAAAACCGGGATGAAAAAATTGATGAAAAGTACGGAAGAGAAACCACGAACGTACCAGTAACTGACAAAACCAGGAAGGTAGCGGAACTAGCTACATAACTTACGGATAGCACACGAAGACGTGAGCGAAACAGAGCCTAAAATTGGAGAGAGCGGCACTGCGCAACGAGGAGAGAAAGGCGACCTGGGGGTAAATCTGAAGGAAACAGTTTCGTGAAGGGCAACTTGCGGGATTGGTGATTGCGAAAATAAGTATAATCAGCAGAAATTGGAGAAATGTGGTGTGCAAAAAATATGGTCAAGAACTTTGAAGGTGGACCGGCATACCAAAAGCGCCCGGCAACGCTTGAGAATGAAGGGGAAAAAAAGAGCAACGTATCCCATAAAAAAGAGAACGTAAAAAAACAGAACAGGACACCAGAGAGTATGACTAAAAACCATAAAGTGGGCATTGAAATTCATAGGATATAAATTCAAGTAGCCCGCGATATGCCCGTTGGGCAAAACCACAGAATCGGTTAAGACAGTTGGGGAAAAGAAGGAAGAAGGGAGTGAAAGTCGAGAGGGGAATTGTAGAAGGGTGGACTCAACAATTAACGACAGATCTGATCAAAAAAGGAACTCTAAACAAAAAAGGTAACTCAATAGGGAAACTCTACGAGTAACTTACGTAATCATATACAGATACAGTGGGAAGTAAAACAAGCGGCAAGGTTGATGAACATTCGCAACCAAATGAACAGCACTTAGTGCGAATGTAGCAGATCAAAAGACAAAAAAAATCAACCCAGGAGTGAAACCGGAGCGTAGCACACGGTGAAATAAAGGCAGTCTGGGCAGACAGGCAGAATGAAAAGCAGCAGTAAGAGACTTTCAATAAAACCCAAAAAAGTACATAATAGTGCGCGGACAACCAGAGAGCAAACAGCATCATTAAAAAAAGGACGACATCAGCGCAAAAGCAAAGGAGGGGGGGCCAGCAGAGCAAAGGTGGGGGGATTGTCCGGGGTAATGATGAGAACAGAGTGAACGCGAAGCGGAAGGGGCAAAAAATGCTAAAGCGACCAAAATGCCCGACGCACGAGGGAACACACAAAGAAATCAGTATGGAAAAATTGGGCAGAAGCGCGAGGTCGTTGCATATAGTTGAAAAAAGGCTGTGCGTCAAAAGAACCTGAGAAAAAAATTAGTTATGCAAGCCCGCTCGGAAACGGCAAAACGATGGAAAGGCACAAGATTGGAAAAAAAAGCAGGGGATGAGAAAAATCCGGGGCGGAGCGCGAGGAATGAAAGTAGACAGGATTGGGAAAGGATGTAAAGGCAAAGCATGTGGGTAATGGTTAAAATAACTGCGCAGCGCCATAGTTCTCGGCCAGCCATACCTAGCCCACTAAGACATCGAGAGGAGGGAAATCGCGGAAAGTCAGCAACCTTCACTAGAATGGAGCCCAACTTAGCAGGCTAATGGGAAGAGAATCCTGGGAGACCACCGGAACCATCCAGCGCCAAAAACGTGGGCACGAATGCGCCGGGTCAAATCCCACTAACGAGGATAGCCGGGAGGAGAGATAGCAAGGGAGAGGGACCGTAAGGGGACGGTGGGGAAGCACCAACAAGCACGAAGACAAGCACTTGAGACAACAAGGGACGAACCCCGCAAGAGATAGAACGTGGAGAGAGGGCCGGTGGATAAAGAGTATACCCTTGTACGAGAAGGTGAAGATTCGATGTGGCAG
>SCLH01000093.1:300179-313100 GCA_004367855.1 Oikopleura vanhoeffeni | reverse complement strand
ATGAAAATTTCGAATTTTTTTTTGGATTTTTTTTTTTTATAAGTTAATGCTTTCTGAGTGTTCCCTAGCAATTTAGTGCTATTTTTACACCCCAAAGTACCCTAGAAAGATTGCGACCGCTACCCCCTTAAGGGGGAACTGGTCGCTGGAATTGATTTTTCTCGATAAAATATTAGCCAACTAGGGCTTCGAAGATATTATTGAGATTAGCAAGTTTGTAGATCCAGCCTTTAGCTTGCGTGAATAATGTGTCAAAACTTTTTTGTATGCACACACTCCCTGACACATAAGCGACACAAGAGGACCCAAGCCAAAATGGTAAAACTATCTCCTCTCACTTTTTATGTCGAAATTATCTAAAATTTTGACATAACTTGTAAAAATGGTAGGCGAAATTTAATCTTGATCAAAATTTTAAATTTCGCTCTAGTTTTTCTAGAATATGCAGAAAACCACCGTTTTTTTGGCAATTATCCGTCGGAAAAACTATCTCCGCCTAGGTTTTTTTTCAAATTTATTTTCTATTCTGAGCTAGTTTATACAAATACGAACAATAAACTCGGTCATTTTTTTGGATTTCAACCTTAAACTTGAAATATGATTTTTTGAAGGAACCACGAGAAAATTTTCGAAAAAAAAGTGCTTCGATTTTTTGTAAGTAGCCTCAAAAGAAGGCCACTGAAACACTGGTCAGAAAGTTGGCTTACGTCAAGATGATATTTTGACGTTTTAGTTGTTAAATTAAACCAAACGTAATTTTTTAAGTTCATTTTGAAAAAAATACTTGGTCGTATGATTTGGTCGGTATTACACTTTGTTAACACCCCAGGTCATTATGAACCATTTGTAATGCCCCTAAGGTCTTATAAAACCAGCAACCAGTACCCTCTTAAGGGGGTTTTATAGGCTGGAAACGCTTTTTCAAGGGCTCATTTTTATTCCTTCATAACCATCTTATCAAAAATTCAAGAATGGTAGCTCGTAATCCCTTGAAAAATTACTTATGTTAGTTTTTTCATAACATGTTCGACCAACCGGTAAAATAACTTAACCGCCAGCAAAATTATTATAAAGTTGTATTTTTTTGACTTAATTTTGAAAGAATTCTATTTTTCCACAGAACATATTTGACGAACAAAAAATGGTTGTGTTGTTTAAGATTTTTACCCTAAAAGTGCTTCAAAAATAATGAAAAATGCCGTTTTTGGCCACTAAAAGTCGTTTTTTTTGAATATATTTACGAATCAATTTTTATACAAGCTGAAAATTTTCGAGACAATTTAGAAAAAAATGGTAGTGTCCGAACTTTTAATTTCAGGCCTTAATTTCCAGGATCACGTTTTGAAAATTATTTTTTGAGTTTTCTGGAAACGGGATTATAAACAATCGCCAAATTATTTACCGTTTTCGCACAAGAGCAAAAATTTTTTTTCATTTAAGACACTTGGAAAAAATTTCAATATTTTTTTGGAAATTTTTTAACATTTTTTCACACTTTTAAAATTTTATGTAACCTAACAGGTCACGTTGAGATCAAAAATCGTAAAATTCAGTTGAAATTACTAAAAAATTCTCGATAAAAAAGTGCTTTGATTTTTTTGTAAGTAGGCTCAAAATAAAGCGACTGAAACATTGATCAGAAAATTGGCTTACGCAAAAGTGATATTTTGAAGTTTGAGTGGTTAAATTAAAACAAACATTATTTTTCAAATTCATTTCGGAAAAACACGAAAATTTTCTTTCGGTAGTACACTTTTTTATCACCCCTAATTAATTTTGAGCATTTTCAATGCCCCAAAAGCCTCATAAAACCAGCGACTAGTACCCTATTAAGCGCAGTTTCGAAAAAGATTCTGGAACACTTGTTGACTGTTTTCTGGCTATTACGGTATCAGGTACGTTTTTGCATTTTCGTGGCATATTTGAAAAATTAATATNATATACAATTGGAAAAATAAACGTTCACTCAATTCTCACAAAAGATATTTGAGTTTTAAAAACGGCTTATTTTTCCCCAGCACATTGCTGGAAGCACCCACAATCCCCTTAAGGGGGTTTTGAATGTAAATTGTTGTAATTGCTGGGTATTTTTAACCACTTTTAAACAGTCTGTAACTTGTGATTAAAATGATCAAACGTAAAAATGAAAAAATATATTGTTCTGTAAACACTTTTTATAATTCCAAAATTATTTTCAAATTAGTAACAAAGCCGTAAAGCGTATTACGAAAACGCGCAGGTATTATACAAATAAGTTGAAACTTTCAAAATAACACGGAAACATAACAGCCGACCAAATGTTGGGCAAGAGATAATGAGTTTACGTTTAGGTGGTTCGTAAAAATGACAAAACTGAATTTTGTGAACATTTTAAATCTCCCTTATACATTATGACAAAAATATTTTTATTAAAGCTAAAATATTAAGCGAATAAAATGCTAACAAATGTTGGTATGGAATTTGTGTTCATTTCTTTTTATCACAGATACTGCGCGCACTGCTATATTATGAAAAGTAGGTGTTAATCACATAACAAATAATAAAAAGCCTAATTTTCTTCAATAAAAGGAATGCAGGCTATAAAAAATACTTCTTCTAGCCAGTTTTTTACAGAGAATTCATTTTTGCCATTTATACAGTACGTGTTTTTTTTACTTGCGAAATGAAAATTGTCATTTAGGTTATTACGACCAATTAAAAATGGTAACTAGGTAGATTTTATTTTGAAAGCCAAGATATAGCCGATTTCAAGGGTTTCAAAATTTAATTCACCTAGTACCATTTTTATTGGCCGTAATTACCTAAATGACAATTTTCATTTCGCAAGTAAAAAAAACACATACTGTAGGATATTTTCGTTAATATTTCTCTAATATGTGAATTTTAGATGAAACTCCAAAAATAGACTTTAAGGGGGTAGCGGTCGCACTCTTTTTAGGGTACTTTGGGGTGTAAAAATATCACGACATTGCTAGGGAACACTCAGAAAGCATAAACTTATTAAAAAAACAAAAAAAATTCCAAAAAAAAGTTCGAAATTTTAATTTTTTGAGTATTTTGTTTTGTATTTTTTTTTAGAAAACATTGAAACCCAATTTTTGACCAGAAAACCTCAAAATATCAAAAAGCTGTAAGCAGATTTTCTTTAATTTGATGGTACTTTCGACTAAATCCGACGACTTCTATTTTCGAGTTTTCACTTCCGGTTTACTAAAATGCGATTTTCTAGAATTGAGAATAATCTTTCAAAATTCTGTTTCCGACAAAAAACCCGAACATATTTCTCCGTTTTTTATCAAATTTATACTGCATTCTGAAATTTAACCTCGGATCCTTAGCCTTTTGAAGAGCGAAAACCTTGAAATATGGTGGTTTTTGGCAGTTCTAGAAAAAACTAGTCCGAAACTCAAAAATGTGTTTCCGACAAATAACGAGCATTATTGTTTCTGTCGTTCATGCCAAGTTTGAGTAGAATGGTATGCGAGCTCTAAAAGCCTTAGGGATTTAAAATTTGATTAGGTTGTTCTAGAACTCGCCGGATGATGGTCACCAGGGTCAGTCAAAAATTATTCTGATAAATTATTTTTGTAAATTAAGGATAGATCTACCAAATGGCTATTCCCAAAAGTTTCGAAGCAGTTTAGTATTATGGTAAAGTGGAGTACACAATTACCATTTTGCGACCGCTACCCCCTTAACGTCGGAATAAAGATTTCTTATAAGTCATAATAGATTTGTCAGACCCGATTTACCCATACATGATATTTTTTTTTAAATTAATCAAAACAAACTTTATTTGTGCATGCAAATTGACATGCAGAACCCCTTAAGTCTATTTTGTAAAGGAAACGAGTCAACTTATTTTAAGAATCGTCTGATTCGATTTCTCAATACAAGAATCGATGGAATATAAATTATAACGTAATTTTAATTATTTTTGACTCCGAAATATTCAAATAATGCAACCAATCAAAATGGATTAATTGAACTTGTAAAAAACGTGTTACGTGCTCGAGATTCTCGAAATGAAATATTTATTTTTTTGACAATTATCAAAAATAATAACAAATATCCTTGTACCAACCAAACTCCATCTCTAAAACGTTTACTATCCCACTAATATTGTCTCAGTGATTGTCTTGAGTATGATTATAGGTAAGGGTGCTTGATATTGGGACCGCTAATTTTGATCGGTGTGTAATCACTCAAGCAATCACTAAGACAATCACTTAGACAACATTAGTGGGATTTGAACACGCGCTATAGAGATAGTAAACGTTTTTGAGATGGAGTATGGTTGGTAAAAGAATATGAAGCAATTTTAAAATATTTGCTCAGCAAATTTTGCTGGTATAATAAATACAAGAAATTGCAAGGACTGTTTGTTTTATTTCTTATAAAGAACAGGCCCGCATTTATTAATGAATTTACCTTGGTTTATTTTTTCAAAATATTAACAGCTACGCAAAAGAGATGGAGTATGAGGTCGTAAGCAAACACAACTTTCTCCGTGTACAGTGCAAAAAGATAATTACTTTTAATAAAAAATGCTATTTTTTGTGAACAGAAATCAGTTAGAAGATTCTATGCATTGTAGAAGATTGCTTCAGTAGAAATTTTGAGATAATAAATTTGGGCAAAAAGGCTTGCAAAAATTTGGAAAAGTATAATAAAATTTACAAAAAACTTAAAAATTTTTAAGAAGAATAAAGGTACTTTTTGACCCTGAAGATAATTTTGCTTACAAGTACAATGATAAGTTATCATTGAAAACCCATTTTATCCGACAAAAAATTATTTTTATAAATTCGGATTTTTGACCGTTAGAAATAAAAAAAGGAAACTAAGGCTTTTTTCAAATTTTCTGAAGGTGCACAAAAATTATTTTTCAGAGGTTTTAGATTTTAGACTAAAATAAAAAAAAACTTTTATCTAGGATATTGATTATCTATATTTTTATTGTATTTAATTTGACAAGTTGGGCAGTACTTCTGCCGCTGAAAACTAACTTTAAAATGTCCACCTAAAATTGTATGCCTAAAAATAAACTTATGCTGTAATTTTTCTAAAAGAATTTTCTGCGCAAAACCTTAAAACTATCATGTCAAAAGTTATCACAAATGCCAAACCGAAACCTTTTAATTTTTTGTCACGACAAAAGAGCGACCTGTGTAGCCAATTGCTGAAGTCTAATAAAACAATTTAAAATAATTTATAAAATTGTTTTTTGAATATTCTAAAAATCTCCCCCCCCCTGATTGGTCAAATGGCTGAAATTCACAGCTTTAAAGCCTGCTCATTGGCTCTAGGAGAGCGTAAAATAGGCGTTTCAAACTATTTGAATCATGTAGTAAATCGAAAGAATTGCATAAATTTTCACTGTAATACTATTAGGTTATTTTTCAGAATAACTTATTTACGCCGGTTAGCAGGTTAAAATGATGCCATGTTCATCATCGATGCTGTAAACAGACAAAAAATAAGATTCAATTTAAATACAACTTGTTCGAGATGTACTTATAATATTATTTGTTATTCATTTAATTCTTTAATTGTTAAGGTAGGCCCGACGAAACTTTTTTTTGCCTACGGTAGCTGATTTTTGATATGTTCTAGAAAACTACCAATAAAAATGATCTATGCAGGAACCCAAACTATGCAGGAACCTGATCTATGCAGGGAACCAGGAAAGTCTTCATAAACGCAAAAACGTTTTTGAAATTGCCTATCAATTCGCTTGAAAGTATCCATGAATTTATTTGGATAATTCCAAGCCAAATGGTAGGCAATTTAAAAAACGGTTTCGCGTTATTGAAGACTTTACGAGTGAAATTAAAATAAAATTGGATTGATCATTTTTGTTTATGATTTCCTATAAGTTCTAGGCTAGAAAATATCAAAAAAATCAGCTACCGTACGCAAAAAAAGTTTTCGTCGAGCCTACTTTATAATAATTTATAACAATTTGTAAATGTATTTCGAATTTTTCGGTTTTACAACCCTTATCTTGGAGACCGTTATTTGCGCATAAAACGCGTAGGTGGCACTGTCAATCCAAATGGATAGAAAAGTCAGGTACAATCGAAACACCTCCCCGCCAAAAACGGTCTCAAAGTTTAGCATTGTACATCAGTACGGTATAATTATATGCAAACTGAACGAAAAATATGAGTCAAAATATTTTCTGGGTGAAATAAAATTAATATGTATTTTTACACAAAATGGGCAACTTTTTTTTACCGATGTTTTCTCTAAAAAATACGGTGACTGCATCTTTTTTTTTTTTAATTTTATTATACCGGTCTTCATCAGTATATTATAGTATTAACTCCCAGAGTAACTTCATGGTCACGCGTGACCATGAACGCACCTTTTCTTTATTATTTAACTTAAAGTCTAGAACATTTTTATTTTAGGATTCTGTACGAGTTAAAAACTGGAACAAAAAAATGCAGCCAAAATGTTCTTAACCTCCTCACACCCTTTGACTAGATCAAAACGGCGCAGAAATAACATTGTCACAGACCCACAATTCGAATGTGTCATAAAGTTTGCAATTTTAATAACAAAAATAATGTTTAAAATTTTATACGATTAGCAGCCGTTCAAAAGATATTTTTTTCGCTTTTTTTTAGGATTTATTTTTTCACGAGTGATTTTTCTGAAACTCAAAATAATAAAGAAAATATTTTTCAAAAAATTATTTTCCAAAGGAATTGAAGCGGCAATAAAACTCAAATTAAGCTAACAAAGACAAATCGAGCAAGTACAACTTATACTGTATAAGCCATAATGTGGAACTGATTTTGAGTTACCAGCTGATTAGATATATTTTTCACATTTTGCTGCGTATATTTTGACGCGTGGAGACATAAATAATTGTTTTTTAGGCGATCGAGATATCATATTTCAAATCTGAGACTAGCTCTAAATAGCCAGATCTCTTGCAGTTATCGAGTTCACAGACTTCAAATTTAAAAATGTTATGTGTTATTTACTTAATTCTGTTCTCAATCTCAATCAGTAAAAAATAAATAAATTGATATTATTTCCAGGTTTTCTGTAATAAGCGCTCAAAGTCGCGCCTAAATATAGGCTTTTGGGTGTGAGGCGAAGTTTTGGTTTTTGGGTGTGAGGAGGAAACCTTAAAATTCAAAATATATTTACAAATAAATGAATAAAAAAAAATCAAATGAAATTTTCCGCAAATCGCTGATTATAAATTTGCATAAGGCATAGCAAAATGAACTCAATTTATCAAAAGACTCAAGTTTGCCTTTCAGGTCTTGACGATATGATGTTAACCGGTGTATTTTAGTTAACAATATACTAAAACTTTGAATAAACGATTTTAGCAGTAAGGTTACAATACCTGGCCTTTTGGTTCTTACACCATATTTTTTTTTGAAAAAATGGGCAATGTTGAATATTTTGGCGATATAAAAAGATATTTTCAATTTACAGAAATTTTAAAAAATAACTTTGGGCAAGTTTTCTTAAAAGGTCAGTGAAATGACTGGCGGACCCATTTATGCTGCATGAGGCCATTCATTGTGAGTCGCTTTGATTGGTCTGCTTCCAGCATTTTTCGGAGGAGATGCTTCAGATCATGAGACCACTTTTTGCGCAGCGGGACTTGATAAGAAGGATGTTTTGCGCTTAGTTTTTCTTCATCTACTAATTTACCCATACAAATATCCTGAAAATAATTTTTAGTCTTTTGACTCTATTTTTTATCCAGCAGTATTCCCTCCTAATCTCGCTATAATTTAGGATATCATTGATATCATATCACTTATATATCCAGTATGAAAAAACAAAAAATAAAATTTAAACATTCTTGTGGGGCGCGCCCGAAAGTTCATAATGAAGCCTGGGCCTGGCAAAAATTGGCCTGGCAAAAAAGGCTGCCTGGCAAAAATTGGTAGTTCAATCAAAAATTACAGAGATCGAGACAAAAACTGCCAAATATATATATACCAACGCCGAAAAACAATGAAACTTGACTTTTTAACGGTCGGCTGGTTATCACTTGGGTAACGCATGATCTATTCACCAAAATTATTTTTCAGAATCATTTTTTTTTAGATTAAATTTGCATTTATTAGTTATGACTTTGTATGATTCAGAAAGATTATTTGATCGTAAATCAAAATAATATATCAAAATTGGACCACCCGATTTATTAACGCGCTTTCAATGTTGAAATTAGACGGAATTGTATGTAGAATAATACAGTGTAACCAGGCTGAACGACTTACCGAAAAAAAGTCGGTCTGTTGTGTTTTACACACAATTCCGTCTAATTTTAACATTAAAAAGCTTGAATTAATCGGGTGGTCCAACTTTGATATATCCCTTTATTACACTTTGGTTAGAAAATGACGTTGGTAGATTTTTCTAGTATAAATAACACTGGAAAAATCTACCAACGTCATTTTCTAACCAAAGTGTGATAAAAGGATATTGCGGACTCAATCCAATTTTTAAAGTTTTCCAAAAAATATTGAGAATTATTTAACCCTCAAAGTCATTTTTGACGCAAATATACATTTTTGTGAAACAGGTAGATTTAAACATAAAAAAAACTCCTCGATTTAATTTGCAATTTTATTTTCTCTCAAAGACCTGTAAAAAGACGTTAGAAAACATCTTAATTATATTTTAACCGTCAAAATGTTGAACAAAAACGTTAAAAAGTAACTTTTGTATTTTGCAACTTTGAGATAAATAAATAATTTTTACTTTTTACCAAATTTAATACAGTAGTTACTCTGTATAGAGTTACCCCGCTGAACATTATGAAAAAGGTTAACTCTAACAGTTTATAACAGGTGAAACTTTACGAGTGATTGCTCGGGGTGAACTTTAACAGATAATTACACCAATATTTTTTTCAATTTGATGGAGTTCTCTTTTTTTTAACATATATGATATAAGTTATATCTGTTGTTTGTATTTAAAAAAAAAAAGACATTACTAATTTCATTATAAACAAATAGAAAAAATTCTAGTTTGAAAGAAGTCATGGAAAAATTTGATATTCAAAAAAAATGCCCATTTCTATAAAAATGAGCGTGAACGGTTCAAAAAATAGGTATTTTGGATAAAAATTTTGATTAAATACGAGTGAAGAGAATCCACACCTTGGCTACCAGAAATGACAAACATCATGGAAGTATTCTATAACTTTAGCATCTTAACTTACGTATATTCTACACTGTATAACGTTATCTATACTTTAGCTCTAGCTCTAAAGATTGGGAGTTATCGCACTTTTTCTGCAATCAGGAGATAAAGTACCTGTGTTAAATTCTAAATTACAGTTCGTTAATTTGTGTGCAACTTCGTTATTTGTTTTATTCGAAAATTATTATTTACATCACAGTAAAGTTGAGATTTGTCAAAAAATATTTTTTCAGAAATTAAGTTTTGGACGCTATACCAAAATTTCGCCCGTCAATCGCTTGAGAATTAATGTGGTAAATAAGAGCAACTATGATCTCCATAAAAATAATATAGAACTGTAAAAAATACATAAACAGTGTACAAATTATATATTTACTAAAACAAAAACAGTTGGGCAAATGGAAATCAATAGTAGGAGTAAATTTCAATCTCCCTTCTCGATTATTTCCCGTTTGGCCAAAAAACCACAGTAATTCTGTTTAATACAGGGGAAAATTGAAATGTAATTTGAAAGTTGCTAGAGTTTTTGAGATTTTTTTATAAGGGGGACTCAACAATAACTGACATGAACTTCTCAAAAAAGGGTCACTCTAACAAATAAAAGGTAACTCTAACAGAGTAACTACTGTAATCATAATAGATTACATTTGGGGAAGAAAACAAGCGTCAACGTTCTGATTGAACATGTGCGCAACAAAGTTAACAGTCATTTTAGTTCGAATGTAGCATATAAAAAATAGAAATAATACCCCATTAGTTAAAACCTTTATCGTGTAGGTTTTCATTTGAAATAAAGATACAGTCTGGTGCAGACGTATGGCATATATGAAAATCAATCATTTTAATTATACTTCAAATAACCCATAAAAAGTAGCATAAATTGGCGCTGGTACAACCAGTAGATCAAACAGTCACATAAAAAAATGTACGTGATCTATTTTCAGTCAAAATCTAAATTAGGGTGGGCATGGCAGATTCAAAGTTTTTGGTTGATTTTCCGGTTAAGATTATTTGATACAGATTTTAACGCTGAATTTCATGATATTTTGCAAAAATTCTAAATTGACCAAAAGTCCCTTATTTATCGATTTGAAAACATCAAAAATCAGGTTTTTATTGAAATAATTTTGTCAGAAGCGGCGATGGTCTTTTTCATATATTTTAAAAAATTGCTTTCTTCAAAAATAACCTGAGAAAAATTTTAGTAGGCAAGTCCCTGCGGAAAGTTGTCAAAAACGAGTTTGAAATTCAAAATATTTGAAAAAAAATCAGGTTTTTATATAAAAACTTTTGCTAGGAGCGGCGATGGAATTTTTTATATATTTTTATACAGTTATTTTTGTAAAGATTGTAAATGCAAAGTTCATTTGTTTAAGTTTAAAATTAACTCGCAGTCGCCAGTTATGTCTCTGCACAGCCATATCCTATTCCCACTAGAGTATCTATCTAGATGAGTTGATGCTTAAATTTTCATGCAACTCATCTAAATGGATACTCTAACTTAGAGTCTAAGTGGAAATAGGATATATCCTTTTACCACCGGAACTCCATCTCAAAAACGTTGTCTATCTCTATAGCGCGTGTTCAAATCCCACTAATGTTGTCTTAGTGATTGCCTTGAGTATGATTATAGGCAAGGGTGCTTGATATTGGGACCGCTAAATTTGATCGGTGTGTAATCACTCAAGCAATCACTAAGACAATCACTTAGACAACATTAGTGGGATTCGAACTCCCGCTATAGAGATAGTAAACGGTTTTGAGATGGAGTTCCGTTGGTAAAAGGATATATATCCCTTTACGAGGAAGGTAGATATTTTCTAGTTTGGTCTAGTACATTCGTACTACTTAACGTACATAATGTACTAGACCAAACAAGAAAATATCTACCTTCCTCGAAAGGGATATACACTGAACCCGTTTCCGACCCTACGCATAAATACATAGTCATTATCAAACTAAAGATAGAACCTATCCTATACGCGTTTTTTTCCTATTTTTCAGAATTTGAGGGGAATTTATGATTTTTGAAAAGTAATAAAAATATATAAAAAAAATTATTCAACTTAATTTATATTATTTGTATAAGTTATATCCCTTTATCACCTTTTGATTAATCTGTGCGATGTGGGCTAAAAAGCGGCCTCATGAGTGGCTAGGAGGGGTCTTAGGATTGGCTCCCTCAGCCCACATCTCACAGATTAATCAAAAGATGATAAAGGGATATCCTAAATAAACTCTAGTTGGGCTTTGCTAGTTTTGTATGGTACATAAATACTTACTTATGTACTATACCAAACTAGCAAAGGTCCAACTAGAGTCTATTCAGATATATGTTAATAAAACTTACGTTGTCATTATCCCAGGTATACATATCATAAAGTAGAATTCCTAGTGACCACACTGCGAGGCCGTTTGCGGTATATTTTTTATTTCTTATCCATTCTGGCGGACTATACACCCTGGTCCCATCAAAATCTTCGTAAACAGTTTGTAATCCATTTTTAAGTGGGGCAGCTGAGCCAAAATCTATGAGATATAGACGATTTTGAGAAGTATCCACGACGAAATTTTCATCTTTGAGGTCTCGATGGGCTATTTGACATCTAAAAATAAAAAATAGAACTTGAATTTTTTATATTTTTTTGTTACCTATGACAATGATCGACAGCACTAAGGATTTGCTTGAAGTATTTTAAAGCCGTTGTTTCAGAGAGGTTTCCATGGTCCGAAATTACATCTAAATATTTTTATGAAATTCGTTAGAATCCTGGAAATACGTTTTTAATTTGTTTATGAAACCTACAGTAGGTTACTTACTGATTGAGGAAATTGATTTATTGAATTAAGTCCCAAATTTTTGGTGAGAAACCCTTTGAGATTATCTCTCAGTATTAGTGATATCCATGATCATACAAGATTATGACATGCAAAAAAATAATCCTAAAATAATAATAATAAACAATAATATAATTTTTTTTAAGTTAGTTCAAATCAGATATTGTGATTTTGTTGAAAATTTTTTAAAAAGGCTAATTTGGTATTAAATTGTGATTATCATTCAAACGACCGCGGAGATTTCAAAAATGTTGAAAAAATCCTTGGGAACGGCAAAATTAAAATTTCGGTTTTTGAAACGAGCTCTTGAGCGACTTGCTAGTTGAAATTTGAAAAAAACGCCCCTAAAAGTTTTCTTTGGAATCGTTCAAAAATTGTGTTAAACCAAAATTAACTGTTTCTGGGCAAACACTAAAAAACAGTGAAGTTATTTTAACATTAGTTTTTTTTAGAGTGTTCAGATCAAAAAATGATTTCTTTTTAAAATGACATTATTCATTTCCAGACCCTACAACCGCTTAAATACACAATACACTTCGCTGGCTCCAGTTTTTTGACGCAAAACGTGCGTCATCATAGTGAGGCGGGGGAATAACGTTAAAGGGAGTAGCCAACTACAGTCGCGCAAGTTTCTCCGCAAAATCCTAATACCATTAAATTGTTTCTAGATTCTAGAAGCACGTGATTAATGAGGGGGATACAATTTTCCACAATCGATTTGAAAACTATGTACAGTAGTTACTCTGTTAGAGTTACTCTGTAGTTGATTGTAGTATGTTTAATTATGCTGTGACCACTTTTTTAGAAAATAAACAGAGTTGAGGTGATGCGTTCTGTTGTGAACCATTGTAATTCATATTTCACGTAATAAAAACTCACCAAACAAATCTTTGT
>SCLH01000093.1:212902-227332 GCA_004367855.1 Oikopleura vanhoeffeni | reverse complement strand
AAATGTCTTTTTTGTTAAAAAATGTCTTTTTTGTTAAAAAATGTCTTTTTTGTTAAAAAATGTCTTTTTTGTTAAAAAATGTTTTTTTTGTTATTAAATGTTTATTTTGTTAATACTGGAGTAAATGGGTTTTTTGTTAAAAATGATGTTTTTTTTGTTCAAAAATGTTTTTTTAAAAATAAACCCTGCCAACGATTTTGCATGGGTTTTGTTCCCCTTTTTTGCTTATCTTTTGGTCAAGAAAGGAGAACGAAAATGACTCAATGGTAAAAGCCTGGCCCATAATACAGTATGATAAAAATCTAATTTTGCTAACCTCGAACTCTGTTTGCAGGCATCTTATAAAAACAGACCAACTTTAGTGTTTTTCGTCTCATTTCATTTTTAGCGTGAAAAATGAGAATTTTTAATTTTTGTTACTGAAAACCTTTATTTAAAAAATCGTCTCTTCCAATCTCACTGAGGGCTGCTACTGCATTTGCTACAACCATAGGATTTGAGTCTGACAAAAGTTCTTTCAGGGCATCTAAGAAACCTTGTTCTTGGACCATATCGGCAGAAATATCATAAAGTTTTGCTACGCAAACTGCGGCAGTTTTTCGCACATAAGGATCTTCGTCTTTCAGGCATTTTCTTAAAGGTTCGCACAAATATTCGGTAATTTTATCTAAAATTCAATCAATAAAAAGCAATTGAAAGTTCAAGAAATGTTTATAAAAATCCTTAAAATTTTTCAAAAGGATTAAAAATTACTTTTATGACGAAGTAGAGGAAAAAAGCGCCCATATTTACATAAAATTAGTCATATGTTTATGAAAACTATTAAAATAAAACCAAGAAGATTTTTTGTTTTGAAGATTTCCGATTTTTTAACGTAAATTATCTGTTTCTCGAAAACAGCCGAAACAAACGAACTTGGTCAATTTAACGAAAAATTGGGAAAATCGGGAGTAAAAGTTAATGGCGAAATTTAAGATTGACTGGTGAAATGCCGGTTTGAGCACCTCAATCTTGCTAAAATTAAAAAAACAATTAGGTTGTTTTTCATTTGATAATGAAAAAAAATCATGTTGATGAATCATCAATGATGATGTTCCGAGAAATTTTGATTAATATCCAAAATTTTACGATAACGCATTTTTCTACAAAATTAATAAAAAAAAATTTTGAATAAAAATTCTGTAACATACTGAATTTTTTTACAAGGTTAATGAAACCGAAAAAATAAAGTTGTATGTACAATAGACGTTTGTGCTCTAAATGAGAGTTTGAAAAAAATTTGTGCTCGAAATCGTTTTTTCGGAGGCGATAACCCCTGGAACGCCAAAGATGTTTTATAAACTTTTTATTATAGTATGAAGGGATCCCGCGGCGCACCCTTAATAAAGTGGCTTTCTACATACAGTAGTTACTCTGTTATAGTTACCCTTTTTAGAGAAGTTCATGTCGCTTATCTGTTATACGGTATAACTTATACCCCTTATAGAAAATCTCGAAAACTCTTAGACTTTCAAATAAAATTTTGATTTTTTTCAATTTTGACTGTATGGCAGAAAAATAAGTCTGAGCGCAATAAGTCTGAGACTCCTAGACTTTTTAGATCTTTCAAGCAAAAATCTTGCCTCCGAAAAACATATTGTCGAGCTCTGATTGGCCGACCAATCAGAAACGACCTTTTAAAAGTGATGAGATTTGTTCTTAAAAATCCATCAACTAACTAAGTTGTAAAGATAGATTACAAATGTATAGTTGATGTTGAATACAAAGGACATGCGCAGAGCCCCGAGGTCCGGTTTATCTACAAAAAATCATCCAGCGCTTAACTCGGCGAAAACCCGTTTTTTGCCGTTATTTTAAGGTCTCACAAAAAATCCATCAACTCTCTAAATTTTCTCGACAGACTTGAAAGTCAAACAAATAACACACTGAAGAACATGCCCAGAGCCCCGAGGTTCACAATTTTCATTTTTGTGTCTCGTTTTTTCTGAAACAGCGATTCAAATTCTCAGAAATCTCAAATTTTGAAACAATATCATAAAAAAATATGTTCAAATCGCAATAAAAATATCTTTTTCATGGCAAAAGAAAATAAAAAGACTTCTTATCAACTTATTCTTGTCCATATTTAGATAATTTACGGAAAATTTCATGTCCGAGTCTCTAAATGCGACCAGTACTCCCTTAATAATGAAATTTAAGTTATGTCTGTTTTTTAAAATACAAAAAAAACAGATATAAGTTAAAAAAGAGAACTCTCAAATTGAAAAAATATTAAGGGGATTGTGGGTGCTNTAACTAACAGAGTAACTAATGTATATAAACCTATTCCAGTTTTTTTTGTGAATTGAAAATACTTACCGACTCTGATACAGCCCATTGTTCTAACTGCAAGGGCTCGAATAAGAGGGTTTGGGTCATCGCAATCTTTGACAAAAGTGTTGACGGCCATAATAGTCATATCCGGTTGAGATTTCGCATAATTCATCAAATATAAATAAACCAACTTTTTCAATTCTAAATTTTCGGTTTGCATACAATTAACAACATCTGGAAATAGGGCAGATACATCCTTGCCAACGGTCATAGAAGCAATAACCTTAAAGTTTTTTTTTAGTTTTGAAATAGATTCCTGAAATTTGACACTGAATTATAAAATGAAGGGGTCATATTTTTGTTAGTCTGCCGCTGTATTTTGCCGTAAAAATTAATTGCTGAAACTGGAATTTCGACCGATAAAAATCGTCAAATGTGATATATTAATAAATAATAGATATTTTGACATTAAAAGAAGCGGAATAAAATTTGAAGACGTGTATCAAAATTTCAGACCATTGTGATGATGCCATAAATATGGTTTTTATAAGGTCACGTCAGAAAATGAAGCATAATTCGAGGAAAATATAGTCAAAAAATGACCCAAAATTTTAAGAGTTTTTTATCTACAGTATTTCAATTGCAAATTTGAATTCTACCTAGAATTTTTTTTATATCCAATTTTAAAAAATTTCAAACCGGATACCAAGAAACCAAAAGTTGAATATTTTTAGCGTTATTTCGAGACATTACTTTTCATAAGGGCCTCAGGAATTGTTCCTGCTAATAACCAAGTATTTGAATTCCTTGTTTAAAATTAGATTCTTGTTTTCAGCCTCTAAATTTTCGATTAGACCGATTTATAGCTTATTATTGTAGAATGTTTAAATCCGTCATTTTCGCCATTTGAACGATCAGGAGTGAATTAATACCTTTTTAACTGCATCTTTCTTTTTATCTTTTCTATCCGAGTTCAAATCTGCTCGAAGTTCGAATATTTCCCCCTTTTTGGTGGTGGTGAAATATTTCGAATCTGTCATACTATCTGAATTCATTTTTGGTAAAGATTATTTTAAAGTTTTTAAGAATGAGAATTAGACTAAGATTTTTTTTTGTGATTTTTTCTCTGTTTTGACCATTTTAGCGAAAGATAACAAAAATCGGAAAAGATATTAATCGAAAATATCGTTTAACATTTTTGAATTTAAACCAATGAGATCGCTTCAAATGAGTGACGCACGTTAGAGAGTTCATTTTAATTTGGATTTATTTGCGACCCATGGGAATAAGTTGTCAATAGCTGTATGTTTTACAAAGATTTTAAAGGAGAAAAATCTAATAAATTTGCCACATGACCATTATAATTTGACCGAAATTAAACACTCAAAAACATATGAAATATTTTTGAATCCTTTTTTTTCATGTTGCAGTGCACTACAATTAAATAAAGTATCTCCCTCAGTCAAACGATCTTTGCCATCTAGACCGAAATTTCAAAAAATAAACAATGTCATAAAAGTAAATTTCGAAAACTGGTATTTTGACTGGTAAAAAACGATTTTAACGTTTTTTGCCTGTTTGAATACTCGCTCATTCTTGCTAAATTTTGTTTGTATACGATAAGAAGCGCAATAAAATTTGACAATTAATGGAAATACTAAGTACAGTATGTATTTTTTTTATTGTCGAACAGAATCTCAAATATCCTGGATCGTCTATAATTTAGGGAGAATTCTACCGGACACTTGAGATTCTGTTCGACACTAAACAAAATACATACTGTAAATATTTTTTATGAAGACCGGGTTCAAAAAAAATTTTTGCTTTAAAAAAAACAGGAAATTTTTCATTTGAAATGACCGAAAAAAGTTTTGAAATTTTTATCAATAAAAAATGTTTCATCTGAAGATAGGACTTTAATTTTAATTCTACATTTTTATCTTTCTAATTATCAACAATTTCAAAACCGGATATAGGGTACATATGTATATCATATACCGCAACTTGACAATTTTCATTTTTTTCGAAAATTTTAGCTGATATCAGGACATTATTTTGAGGCACTATTTCTTAAAATCGCCTACTAATTCAAAAAAACTTTTATCTAAAAGTTCGTAAAATACGCTTACATTATACCAGGTAATACGCTTAACTCGTACAATCATAGTTCCCTTATTTTCTAGAATTAAATTTAAATAATGAAGAAAAAAACAGACTTTGGCCACGCGTGACCAAAAAGTCACACTGAGAGTTAAGGGGGTAGCGGTCGTAAAAATGTACCTTTTTACTCCAATTTACCAGAATACAAAACTGCTTCGAAATTTTGAGAATAGCCATATGGTAGANAGCTAGAACTCGAAATATGATTTTTTTGGTCATTTTCCGAAAAATTTCCGAAAAAAAAGTGCTTCGATTTTTTCGAAAGTAGGCTCAAAAGAAAGCCAGTGAAACACTGATGAGAAAGTTGGCTAACGTCAAGTCGATATTTTGAAGTTTTAGTGGTCAAATTTGAGCAAACGTTATTTTTTAACTTCATCTTTTAAAAAATACTTGAAAAAAAATCGAAAAAATGAAAAATCCTACTAGGAGCCCCGCCCTATCTTTTCACTAGTAGGGGCTCCTACACCTACCAAGGTATACTTTTTGACATAAATGTCCCATAGACTGTCGCCGCCGGATTTGGCCGAGAAAAACTGCTGTTAACGCTCGCCTCCTCCACCCAGGTATATTGAGGAGAAAAATATCTATTACGTTACTTGCTGGGGCTTATATGCCACTTTTTCAGCCAACATTTTTATTTAATTTGGATTTGAAAACGACTCATCCGATTAAGTTCTTAGATAGCTCAAACTGAGCACGAATATTCAGAGAAAAATAAATTAAGAAATAGCTGGTCCGAATTAGACCATTGTTTCCAATTTTTTAACAAAAACTGATAGTTAAACTATTTCAGTAATCGCAGAATTTTTTTTTAAATGGTCCGATTCGGACCAATGTTTTTCTATTTTATTATTCACTAGATATTTGTTTTCACAAGCCTAATTATATAAAAAATTTAGCTAAAAAAGTGGCATAAAAGCCCCAGCAAGTACCGTAATAGATAAATATAGTTTTGTTAGAAAATTAAAACTATGGTCTGATTCGGACCATTGTTTTGTAAATTTATTTTTCTCTAAATAAAAATGTTGGCTAAAAAAGTGGCATATATAAGCTCCAGCAAGTACCGTAATAGATATACATTTTTATGTGAATCGTCGACCAATAATCTTGAGCCTGCTATTGTACACAAATGGCCTATTGAACTCAGAAACTCGTAAAGCTTCTAAGGGTGTTCGAAAAACTTTGTAAATACCACTTTTTAGGTTCAGTTCATAAATGCGATATGAGTTTCCGCGATCAGTTGAGTTCAGTTATCATAAACAGGGCTATTGTTAATAACAAAAAAAACTTACAAGTTCTCAAATTATCATTTATATTATTCGCGGATTTTTAGAATAAGTTTATTTCCAGCTAACTTTTTTAGAACCCTTTAACGGTGAAAATATTTGCATAAACTTCTAAGGTATGTCAGATTATGTATTACAGGATGTGTACAGGATGTCCCAATTTTTTGGGCGTCGTTTTCTTACGACGCTATGGATACTTTTATCAAGCGAGCGCTGTGATTGGCCAGTGATAAGGCACAAACAATCTCCATAGCGTCGTAAACAACGACGCTCAAAAAATCGGACATCCTGTACATACTGCTAATGTTAAACATAGATTATTATGTAACATAAATATAATGTAACATAAATTATAATGTAACGTAATAATTCTATAATTTGAATAAACGCCTGTACATGACAGTTATCGAAACTTTGCATCATTTGAAAAAAAGCATCGACAAAAAACGGCTTCAAATTATGCAAAATTTTGATTACAGTGATAATATACAGACGTTTATATTCTATACGGTATAAATAGTCTAAGACTCAACGCCAGATCTCCGAGAAAACGCCGGATTTCAGGAAAATGCGCCAAATGTTATATCTTTCAAGAAAAATACTTACAACCCTAATATGGGAAACCATTATTTGTGGGGGGAACATGACTATCAATTTGGCTTGAAAATGCTGATTCGGCTACACAAACTGAAAGCATACTAGTAGGATGGCCCGTTTATTAGAATTGTCTAAATTTGAAAAATACTATTGATAAGTTTGATTTAAAATACAAAAATAAGATCAATTTAGATGTAAATACATTTTACAAGGTTTTCTTTATCATGTGAAATGGTAAATTTCCGAGAAAAATATTCAAAATTCGAACGAAAATGAATTAAAATAACCTTGCGGCGGACAAAAAAAAAGTTGAGCTAGATAGACTATCTAAGATAGCCTTCAGTACAGAACATTTAAGCCTGCAAAATCTTTAGTATCCATCTAGATGAGTTGCGTGTAAAATCTACACGCAATTCATCTAGATGGATACTCTAAGTGAGAATAGGATATCCTATTGGCTTAGCGGAGACCTTACACCATATCTAAGATTATACTTACGTGTCCCGTAGAACTTTGACGTCAGAGACCTTAAGAATCGCGTGATTTTATCGGTCAATACACAAAAGTCAATGCGTATTAACCAATCACATCACAGGATTCTTTAGGTCTCTGACGTCAAAGTTCTACGGGACACGTGAGTAAAATCCTAGATATCGATTTCGATGCCCGAGTTCATATAAAAAAATTTCTTTCAAAATAATAGGAAAAAATTACATACATGGATGATCCCGGGATTCGTAATGGCTACTAGCCAATGAGCGTTGAGAGTTCAAATATCGTGAATAAAAAAATTCTCAGGCGAAAATGTTCCGTACTGTATCTTGTAGAAAATTTTCCACAAACTTTTTTGTTTTTTAAAGTTTGTGGAAAATTCTCTACAAGATAGGCTAGCAAACTCCATTTTTCGTCCGCCGTAAAGTTCTTTCATTTCATCACACCTATAATGGTCTGATATACAATTCACTTGCTCACTGCTAATCCCTTTATAAATCTATTGGAATGACGAAACCTTTCGAATAATTTTTTTGTCTAAAATTTAGACTCTAAATTTTAATTAATGAAGATGTCAATTTTAATTAATGAAGATGTCATTTTTTTTTCAAAAACAAACTCAAAAATTCCAATTTGAAAAACAGTGTCATAAAATAGGGCATTATAATGAATAAGAATAACAAGTTTTTGCACCCGTGGCCACCTTACCATTTTTCTATTCCCTCTGTCCAGGGCCCGTCGCGAAACTCGCGTCACATTCTCGAAGCGAGCCGCGTACAAACAAAAAAAATGCTCTCGAGGCCCGCGCTGAGAAAACGGCGCCAAAATCGAGGCCACCCATTGTTTAAAAATTTTCTAGATGGGAAATTTCAAAAACATTTGGCTCTGAAAATTCCAAATTTACCCCCAAGTTTCGAGTGACCCGGGTTATTATTGAAATATTTTTTTTTCGCTGAGAAAACAGAAAAACACGTAGATATTTTCGACATTCCCCACTTATTTCTTTGACGATTTTTTCCTGCTGGATATTTCAAAAAAATTTTCGACCTTTTATGCCAGCACCTTAGAATCGACACCTCCTTATCAGTATAAGTTGTTATTAAAATGACTGTTTATCACTAACTGGATGTTTTTGAAATTAATTTAGTGATGTTGTTATTCTCGGGCGCCCCGCTGCGGATAAAATGCTAAATGACACTTAAAAGTCCACCATAGTACGACTCAGTTTGAGAAAATAAAAATCTATCTTTTTTTACTTCCAAAAATTTGAAAGAAAAAATTTCGAAAAATTTGGTGTCCCGACAGAATACAGTATTTGTTCGGTCGCCGTGGGAATTTAGAGAGAGACGCGAAAAAACAGAGAATAAAATAAATAAAATTCGCGAAGAATTGAGAAATCGAAATTGGAAATTTTTTTCAACCCCTGGACTGTTTTGGACCGGGAAAAAGTGTGATGCCACCCACTGATAATCCAAAAATGACAGAACTAAAAAGTAGAAAGAGGTAAAAATAACTTGATTTAGACGCAATTTTTATGGCCACCCAACCCTTATATTTTCACTTGGTGATTCGAGGCGAGAATGTCAGAATTCGCTCTTTCTTTGTGTTGACCTTGAGCACAAATTGACCATCACGTGACTAAGAAACGTTTGAACATAAAAGAGTATCCTTTTCGTAGAGGTGCCAATTCTGTGGCTAATGATGTCATTATAAAAACAAGGTTATATATTGTCCCAAGAATTCTTTCCCGCTTTTTCCGAGTGAAAATATTTTTAGATCAAAATTTAAACCGTATCGAAAGAAAAACCGATACAAAATTCATAAATGTATTTCTCGAAAACAAGAATGAAAATATTTTCGGGCAAAAAAACTCTCGATGCTCTCAAATTCAATTATTCTTTTATTAATTATGACTAATACTGTATTCGTAAAACACTAATTTTCACCTTCAAACCGGTTTCGTAACGAAACAATTTTAAAATAAGAAAGAATCCTGAGAAGCAAAAAGACTCAGTGAAAAATATTCTACAAGATAAGCGGATAAAAACGTACCGATTTTGACCATTGAAATTTTTTAATTGAAATTGTGAAAATGTATTTTCGGTACTTTTCGGATACGAGTCATATTTTATGACTACACTGTTATATTTCATCAATCACGTTTTTATCGGCTTATCTTGTAGTATATTTTTCAATGAGTTTTTACCTTTTTTCTTTAAGAAAATAATATTTTAATTTTATTTCATTACAAAATCGGTTTGAAGATGAAAATAATCGTTTTCATAGTTAATAAAAAAATAATGACTTTGAAAGCATGTTTTTCTACCTAAAAATATTTTCAATCTTGTTTTGATCATTAGAGAAAAATATATTTTTAATACTTCAGTCGTCTGAAAGTGTCCAATTGCTCGAAAAAAACCCACGCATTTTTTCAAAATAGCACGCAATTTCTTCGGAATATTTCCCAAATCGGGTCATTCGTCCAAATTTTTTTGGCAAAAAATGTCAAGCAATTACTCACCCCTGTAATTGATTACGATGAATTTGCAATTCGTCTTCCTCTAGTGGCCTCTGGGTACTTCGAGACAAAAACTGTTTCTAGGATTAAAAAAGTGCTTTGGACGGCATATTTTACCAAAAAAATTTTAGCTGTAACGCCGCACTGCAAACATCCTTATACGACAGCCCGAACGTTTATAGTGATACAAATCTAGGACGCATTCAGGAAATTCGTTTTTACGAATGTCCTGTTCTCCTCCTGGGTACAATGAACAAATTGTTTAATAATATTAACTAGATTAGGGCTGCAGCCTAAGTGTAAAAAGAAAAGTTTGTTAACTTAGTATGGGGAGATTTTAGATTTTTTACCAAAATGATGTGGATCATGTCAATTATTATTTGGTAACAGCCACGAAATCATTTTTGTCGACATTTTACAATGCCTATATTCTTTAGGTCTCTGACGTCAAAGTTCTAAGGGTTTCATAAGTATAATCTTCAATATTTTGCTATGAAAATTGCGTAGGTGTAAACCAGCAGAACAAGCAAAATACAAATTTACGAAATATTTCAGTTTTCGATTTTATTTGTGCATCGACCGGTTGGTTTATTGAATGAAAATGAATCTAAAATGTCTACAGGACGTCCCGTTTTACTGGAAATTTACTTTCCAGTGTAACACGAAATCGCGCAGAATTACCCAATCAGCGCTCGCGTTTTCTTCTTACACCGGTAAGAAAATTTTCAGTGAAAACGTGCCATCCTGTATAAGTCATGTCATGAATTTTTTGCGCCTACGCATTTTCATCCCAAAAATTTTAAGTTTATTTTTGTATGAAATCGCTATCTATTTTTTAAAACTTCTTAATTTATTTTTATTCGAAATATTTTATTGATTCATGAAATAATTTTACTTTTTTTTTGCTGTAACCCGCACTGTAAACATCCTTCTACGACATCCCCAACGTATATTTCGGTTATGCATCATTTTCAAAATCTAGTAATCATCGACAGATCAAAAGGTAGACTCCAAGTTCAATGAACTTCAGCATAACTCTAGGAGACTAAAGAACTTATTATTTTCGTATATTTTCACCTAATTTTTTTCTGTGATCCCTTATGCACTCAGCTCCCTTCAAAAGCTGATAAGTATGTTTTTGGTATGATTAAATCTAATCATCGCTAATAATTTGCTAATAATTATTTTTTTTTCATTATAATGTCTTATCTCATGGCTTTATTTTTCAAAATAACCCGGAATTCTTGAGTTTGTTTTTGAAAATGTTGTTTTAGACCCTTAGCCTTACCATTTTTCTTTAATAAACGTTTATGATCGGTCGATTCAGAGAAGTTGTTTAACGTTTGGAAGAAGGTGATCTCTAGGCTTCCCATTGCACGTTCGCGTTTGACCAATGAGGACACCGGATATAACGGCGTTCACCAATAAGGGATTTGAAAAAAAGGGTATAACGCGCAACGCCGGGCCTAAAGATCCCCTTCTTCCGTATATAAAATATTGGAATCCCTAGGCCTCTACTTTCGCGTTAGCGCTTGACCCGTGTTTGACTCAAGAACATATTATTTTCATATATTTTCCCTTTTTTTTGTTGCGATCCCTTATGCACCCAGCTCCCCTAATAAGCTGTTAATTTGCCCCCTTTGGTATGACTAAATCTAATCATCGCTAATAATTGAGTAATAATAGGGTTAGCTGTGAATTAGTATCTACCACCCAGCTAGATAAGCTGACGATTCAGGCACTAGGCGCTAAGGCCATTTCAAAGGATGTTTTCATCCCCAAATATTTTTTTAAAAAAACGACTTTGTTTTCAAGATTTAATTTTATGTAAAAATATAAACTTTTTGCAGACTTTTTCTAGGGTCATTTTTTTAATAAGTCTTGAACGCTTAGTCAATTTAACTACATGGTTAAGTTGACAACTTTTTGAACGTATTCGTTCAACGTTTCAAATTATTATTACACTAGGCACTTATTTGAAGTAATGCACAAAATTTGACGAAAATCCTTACTTCAAGTGAACAAGCGTCACTTTAAATGAGTAACTGATCCTTTGAATCAGACCTCGGCACCCACTGGCTTGGCTTGGATTGACTTGGCTTTAGTCAAGCCGAGCCAAGCCAGAGAGATTTTGACTTAAGGCGGTAACCGACGGGTTTTACCTTTTTTAAAACGCCAGTCCTGTTCCAACGGACAGCCTGACGATACTGAAATCTTGGAATATAGTTGATTTTTGTCTGAATTTTATCAAAAAATGTATTTAAAAGTTTTTTGCATGATCGTACCGGTCGTGATACTGGTTGAAAAACCCNGTTTTTGACTAAATTCGTATCATTTTATTTAGTCATGAGATGTCAAAAAATTTTAATTTTTCTAACGCCCACTATTAATGGTTTTTTAGGAGGTAAAGTGGAATTAGAAATGTAATTTTCGGTCTATTTGCGGAAAATCGACAAAAATTACATGTTAAATTGACTGTTTTGGATGTATTGAGTCCTTATTCAATTTCATTTGGAGCACTGATGTCAGATTTTTTTTATAAAAAAGCACTTTTAACAAATTGTGTGCTCCAGGGTAAAGTGGAATTCGTTTTACAATATCTTCTTTGGTTTGCTTATGCGAGACGTTCAAAGTTTCGGTTGTGTCCCATTCGCCAGATTTCCCAATTTTTGATCAATTTTTAATTATTTTTTTCAAAAAAAGTTTTTTAACTTAATTTTTCCTATAGCTTACATAACAAGTGAACGGATACCGAAAAAAAATAATAATTCTGATATGGTCTTCTCAAAATACAGCACGATTTCGAAAAAAAATACTTGGAAAAAATCCAAATTTTTTGAACTTTTTTTTGTTCAAAATTTTATTTTTTTATTTTTTAGTAACCAAACCGTGATCAAAATTTTCAATGCCGCAAAAATTAATAATTTTCCATGTATAGATCTCGAGATATTGACCTCCATCGGTTACCCCAAATTTCTGAATCTAACGAAAAATATTTTTTTTTAATTTTTTATACAATTTGAAATCTTGGCTATTCAATGCAAGAAAAATTAAAGTTTTTGATACAGCAGTTCAAAAATTACATCATAAAACACTTCGAAATTTCTGAAAAAAATTTTTGTCCGAAATTAATTTTTTTGTATTTTTCTGGAATGAAATCGACAACAAAATTTCGAATGCCGCAAAAATGAGCTTCGTAGCATGTGTAGATCTCGAGATATAGACCTCCGTCGGTTACCTTTTTAAGTCAAGCCAGAGAACCCTTGGCTTGACCTGGCTTGATAATCAAGTCAAGTTTATTTGGCTTGAAATTTTTTGATCATTGATTCAAAACAGGCAAAAGTGGCGTTAGAGAGCCAAATTTTGAAAATTGAAAATATTATCTGTTACTAAAGTGGCTACTTCAAAACCAGACAGGTCAAGCCAGACAAATACCTCTGGCTTGCCGAGGTCTGCTCTGAATGATCATTTAAGTGAAATTTTCAAAAAAAATTGATTTTCCAGTAATATTCTCGAAAAACTACAGGGTGTAAGGTTTTTACCTTCTTTTTTCCAAACTGGTTACACTTGATTTCCGCCGTTTTGATTGGTTGTCAGACGAGTTTTATCAGATTCAACCAATCAAAACGGCGGAAATCAAGTGTTACCAGTTAGGAAAAAAGAAGGGAAAAACCTTACACCCTGTATATTAATTATGGCAACAAAAGCCAGGTTCCAAGTTCCTTAATCAGTGGTAATAATTTCACTATAATTTTTACTCAAAATAATTTTTATATCAAATCTCAGTTTTTGAAAGAATATAAAAAATAAGTTAAGATTGCAGTTTTAGGCGAAAATCCAATAAAATTAATGTATGACTGTATAAAAACCAAAATAGTTACTTCAAATGAAAACAGAATTTAAAAAATCGTTAGTTCAAATGATTAAGGACACCTCTAACTGGAACACCTTAATTTTGAATTTGCGCTCAATCTGAAGCGATATGAATAGACTTTTTAAGTTGATCAAAACCAGAATTCAAAACGCTATCTTTCAACTCAAAAATTGTCTGCAAAAGACTTTTAGATTAGGCGCAAATTCAAAATTAAGGTGTTCCAATTAGAGGTGTACTTCAAATGAGAAATCGTTTCTTCAAATGGGTACATGGCGTACTTATGATTAATCGGAAAAAAGTCATGGTTCATTGAAAAGAGGAAAACAGGGAAAGCCCCAATCGTACGAAAGTTTTCCGCCAAAAATATTCTGAAGATTTCTGATAAAAAAAATAATATGCGTGGGCGATATATTATTGTGACGCTTGTTTTTCAGAAAAATATGATGATTTTTGAAAATAATAAAATCGATTTCGCTCGTCTACCGTCTATAAACGAGGTTATTCGGCCATAATACATTTTTTGGAAAACATGTAATTAGCGTTCGTCCATTTTTTGATATGTTGCAACAGAAAAACGGTAAGGTGGCCACGAGTGCAAAAACTTCTTATTCTTTTTCATTATAATGTCTTATTTTATAGCTTTGTTTTTCAAATTAACTTGGAATTTTTGAGTTTGTTTTTGAAAAAATGACATGATGTTTTTGCACCCGTGGCCTTACCCTTTTTCTTTAATAAACGTTAATGATCGATTCAAAATTTGTTTATTCAAGAGATCGGCTGATTAGGCACTTTCAGACCATTGGAGACAAAAATATTTTGAAAAAAAATCTTAAAAAATTGCTCACTTTTGGACGATTGAGGCCTGACCATCGAGTGTATAGAAAATTCTGAACAAATTGTAGTCTTTCCATAAATATCGTAGAATTCCAATGCTGAAAAACCTGTAACACCCTACTCCCTGTCAACGAAAAGCACCTTTTTTATATTTGTTATAATTAGTGGTCACTGGGTTACATGGTCACTGGGTGGCCATTTATACATATGAAGACCAAAAACGGGGGGAGGCTGCATAACGCGAACCACTCGCATCGAACTTTTTTCTTAAAACTTCGTGCCGTGATGCCTCGCAAGGCACTTTTTGGTTCGCGTTTTGCACCCCCGCCTTTTTTCAGGGAAACATACTAGTATTG